>JAMQGT020009152.1:0-75000 GCA_024447675.2 Pterophyllum scalare | reverse complement strand
TTGGTAAATCATGACAGCAAATATATAATCTGTAAGATATAAGCTGTAAGTCAAGTAAGCCTTGTGGTACTAAATTATAGATAAGTACTTAACTTTAGTACATGCTTCTTTTGGAATTAGTTGGATTTCCTGTTGCCGTAATGTGGACATTTTTTTTACCTTTGGCCAGTAGTGCCGTGAAGCAGAAGAAGAAATTAGATGCAGAGTAGGATAATGTCACAGGAAAAAGTGGTGGAAAAGGAATCATTCACTTCATACCTCCAAAATTAGAAATACAGTCCTGTGAAAAACTAATGCTGCTTTTTCACTAGTACCTCCTCAGCTTGACTCGCCTCGGTTTTTAGGGTTTTCCATTAGGCAGTAGTACCTGGTACCAGGTACTTTTTTAGTACCTACTCAGCTGGGGTTCAAAGCATGCTGCGTGGAGCCAAAAACGTGACGTCAGCAGAATACATGCCACTGACTGATCTGGCAGTGATGTCACTAGATGAGTCATGACACCAACTCCTTCACAAGAATCAAACTATCTGTATTTGAACCCGGCAATGAGGGAACTGGCTACACACCAACCAACACAGATGTTTTTGTGCCTGATGGATGATGACAGAATCCAGAGGGAGATGGACAGAGCGACTGTTTGTGTTTGTGTCGCATACATACTGTATGTTGTGGCTGGACTTTTGGGCCGCCTTGCTGAGGTGGCACTCAATTGTAATGGAAAACAAACAAAACCAAGAAGAGTGGAGCATTCAGGTGGATGTTAACACAAGGCCACAATCTTCTCAGGAGTGGACATCCCAGCAAATTCACCCCAAGGTCAGACCGCGCAATGCTCGGAAAAACTGCAAAAAAAACCAAGAGCTGCACTGCAGGCCTCAGTTAGCATGTTAAATGTTAAAGTTCCCGAGAGGGGACACCAAACACAGCACATCAGCGATAACACTTCATGCCGACTTTAAGCACAGTGGTGGAGGATTGATGATCTGGGCTTTTCTTACAGCCACAGGACCTGGTCACCTTGCAGTCAGTGAGTGGACCATGAACTCCCCTGTATACAAAGTAATCAAGAGTCAAATGCAAGGCCATCTCTCTGACAGATAAAGCTTGGCCCACACTGGGTTATACAACAGAACAAAAAAGCACAAAAAATCTACAACAGAATGGCTGCAAAAGAAAAGAATCAAGCTGTTGCAATGGTCCAGCAAATGTCCGGATCTCAACCCGAGTGAAATGCTGTGGCAGGACCTTAAGAGAGCCGTACACAAACAAATCTCAATGAAATGAAGAAATCTTTTAAAGCAGACTGGGACAAAATCCCTCCACAAGAATGCAAGAGACCGATAAAGTTATACAGAACATGATTGCTTCAAGTTGTTGCCACTAAAGGTGGTTCTACAAGCTACTGAATAATGGTGTGTGTACTTAGTTTTTCACAGGACTGCACAGAGTCATGTGAAAGCTTTCTTTTGACTATTTATAGGATATACTGGACAGTTTAGCTTGTTAGTATGTTACTGCTAACATAATAACAATTAAGCACTAAGTGCAACTTGCAGCTGAGAATCATCAGTCTATTAGCTTAAGTATTTGGCCAAAAACCAAAATAGGGGCTTTATTAAAGCAATGACATGCACCACAGTACATCACAGGTTTGACTGCAGAGCTGTGTGAAAGATTGTGACGTCTCACTTGGTGTTTAGTGCAGTGAGCTTTTGCTGCTTGTCCATGCAAGCCGTCCTGTGACAAACTATAAATATGAAAATATGAAAAGTATAAAATAGCCACAAGCTAAGGACCAGCCAACAATATTTTTGTATTTACATCCACACTTCTAATTTATGCCTTTACAGTCCAGCTGTAAGAGCACTAAACACTAATTAAAGCTCTGCGGAGGTCTTTATTACAGCCTGCAAAGAAAATGCTACAATGAGTCAAAATCACTAAAATGAGGGTGGAGATGCAGAATGCAGAGCTACATCAGTTTTTATATGATGAGAATCAGTTGTTGGTCTGACTTTGTCATGAAAGATTCAAATGCTCTTTGGCCTTTTGTGTTCCCCTCCCAGGTTTTTTTAAACTAGGGACAGGGGCCCAAAATAGGTTGCAGGCCTCTTACTGGCAGATCCCACCAGGACATAAGCTAGCAATGTGTAATCCTGGGTCCCGCAGTAAGAAGAGGATACGAAATTCTAATGAAAGTCCTTGCTTTAATTTGAAGCAAGAGGTCAGTTCTGTGGGGCTCTTCCAATGATTCTGTGTAATGCAGCCTGATGAGGCGTCTGGCTTGCTGCAGGTTGTTTATCAGACTCGCTCAAAACATCTGAGTCTCATTTCGGCCAAATAAAACAATGCTGTGCTTCACTGTCAAATGCATGGCAAACATAAGGGTGTAAGTGTGTGTGCATGTGCAAGCATGTGGCTTTGAGTGTGTGTGTGTGTGTGTGTCCAAAAGCAGAGAATATGCTTGTCATTAAAATGACTGAATACAAGGGCGAGGTCCCTCTGGAGGGGTGGGTAGCTACATGTCTGGAGCGCGTGCACACACACACACACGCACGCACACACACACACACAGCTCTTTCAGCTAATGTTACTTTCCAGTGCCTCACACCGATGTTGCCTCATCTACCTTTGACTGCATCACTCCTGGGAATCAAACCAGCATCCTCTCTGACTTCTGTGCAACTTCAAGAAACCACAGACAAACAACTCTTTGTTCTAACCACACACTTACACACGCACACACAAGCTGTCACATACCTTTTCTGTCATTGTCTGACTAAACTCCTGTTCACACTCTGCCTCTCATTCACACACACATGGAAAGATGTCTTCAGATGTGGGTGTGATGCTAGTACACAGTGATTAGTGAGCAAGCACACTGTGTTGTATGTTTCCAGCTCCCCTCCTCTGTTTTGGTTACCAGCCTGGTCTGCTAAGGCTCACTAATCAGTTCTGGTGTCCAGAGAAGAAACACAAGACCAAGGCCTGAACAATTCATATACAATGGACTTGCTTGTGAGTCGGAGCCTTTTCCTCATAGATGCAGTGAGAGCTTTAAGCTCATACTTAGTAAGTATTAAGCATATACTGTATGACTGGCAGTCAATCATGTAGAATTGGCACTCCTGGAGAAAACTGTATTCTCTCACATGCTGCTAAAAATATTCCAGGAAGAAAATTAGATCTAGTACTCTGATGAAAACTGGGACGAGAGAGACAAAATGAGCTGAGGTCAGGGTTTAATTTTGACACAAATTTCTTAAATGAGAGCATGTGGATGCCACAAAATGCTGTCCTTGCTTGTTTGTACCTTGCTATTTGTTCTGTTCTCAAAAAACAAGTTTGCGTACAAAACAATAAACAGTTACAGTAAAGCTCTATTTTGTCAGTGGGACACAGTAAGTTGTGCCTGAGAGACAGTTAAAAATGCACTATATTGGCAAAAATATTCACTCACCCATCCAAATCACTGAATTCAGGTGTTCTAGTCACTTCCATGGCCACAGGTGTATCTAGGCACGCAGACTGCTTCTACAAACATTTGTGAAAGAACGGGTCGCTCTCAGGAGCTCAGTGAATTCCAGCGTGGTACCGTGATAGGATGATACCTGCGCAATAAGTCCAGTCATGAAATTTCCTCACTACTAAATATTCCACAGTCAACTGTTAGTGGGATTATAACAAAGTGGAAGTGACTGCGAAAGACAGCAACTCAGCCACAAAGTGGTAGGCCACGTAAAATCACAGAGCGGGGTCAGCTGATGCTGAGCCGCATAGTGCGCAGAGGTCGCCAACTTTCTGAAGAGTTAATTGCTACAGACCTCCATGTGGCCCTTAGATTAGCTCAAGAACAGTGTGTAGAGAGCGTCATGGAATGGGTTTCCATGGCTGCCTTATATCACCAAGGACAATGCAAAGCATCAGATGCAGTGGTGTAAAGCATGCCGCCACTGGACTCTAGGAAACGTGTTCTCCAGAGTGATGAATTGTGCTTCAGTCTGGGTTTGGTGGTTGTCTGACTGGATTGTGCCATGTGTAAAGTTTGGTGGAGGGGGGATTATGATGTGCGGTTGTTTTTCAGGATTTGGGCTCAGCTCTTTAGTTCCAGTGAAAGGAACTCTTAATGCTTCAGCACACCAAGACATTTTGGACAATTTCTGTTCCAAAACGACTGCACACCAGTGTGCAAAGCCAGGTCCATAAAGACATGGATGAGCAAGTTTGGCGTAGAAGAACTTGAATGGCCTGCACAGAGTCCTGACCTCAACCCGACAGAACACCTTTGGGATGAATTAGAGCGAAGACAGCAAGCGTCAGTGTCTGAACTCACAAATGTTCTTCCGGAAGAATGGTCAAAAATTCCCATAAACACTCCTAAACCTTGCGGAAAGCCTTCCCAGAAGAGTTGAAGCTGTGCTGCAAAGGGTGGGCCAGCATCATATTAAACCCTGTGGATTATGTCACTCAAGTTCATATGTGTGTGAAGGCAGACAAGTGAATACATTTGGCAATATAGTGTATGTTCATATTTTTATATGAACAGAAAATGAACAAGCTTGTGTAGTGAGGGAAGGCTTTGAATATACAGGACTGTGCAAAAGTCTTGAGCCACCCCTCATTTCTTTATACAGTACACTGCTCAAAAACTAACTAAATAAATAAAGGAACACTTTTTAATCAGAGTTTAGCATCAAGTCAATTAAACTTCTGGTCAGTTATGTAGCAGAGGGGGTTGTTAATCAGTTTCAGCTGCTTTGGTGCAAAGAGGGGCAACAATGAGACAACTCACAAAACAGGAATGCTTTTATAGTTGGAGGCCACTGGCATGTTTCCCTCCTCATCTTTTCTGACTGTTTTCCCACTAGTTTTGCATTTGGCTTAGGTCAGTGTCAGTGACCCTACAGAGGTTGCACAGGCAGTCCAACTCCTCCAGGATGGCACATCAATACGTGCCATTACCAAAAGGTTTGCTGTGTCTCCCAGCACAGTCTCAGGAGTATGGAGGAGATTCCAGGAAACAGGCAGTTACTCTAGGAGAGCTGGACAGGCCCATAGAAGGTCCTTAAGCCATCAGCAGGACCGGTATCTGCTCCTTTGTGCAAGGAGGAACAGGATGAGTGCTGCCAGAGCTACAAAAAGACCAGCAGCCACTGGTGTTGATGTCTCTGACCAAACAATCAGAAACAGACTTCATGAGGGTGGCCTGAGGACCTGATGTCCTCTGGTGGGACGTCAGGTCCTTCTAGTAGTGTAACATTGTTCAGCATGACTGGTTTGGTGGTGGGTCAGTGATGGCCTGGGGAGGCATATCCATGGAGGATGCACAGACCTCTACAGGCTAGGCAATGGCACCCTATGCCCCTATGCATGGAAATACAGTCTATACAGCAAAAACGGAGTTTGAAACAAACTTGAAAATCAATATTTGGTATGACCACCTTTGTGCTTTCAACTCTCTGAGGCAGCTTTCTGTCATTTCTTTCAATAGTCTTCAGGAACAGTTCTCCAGGCTTCTTGAAGGGCATTCTAAGCTCTCCTTTGGATGTTGAATAGTTTCTTGACAGCCACCTGTTCAATCACGCACACCCTTCCACTGAAAGCATTTCTGATGAGGCTTTAGCGAACAGTAGACGGATCAACTGAAGGGCGAGATGTGTCTCTCAGATCCTGTGTCAGGACTTTTTCCTTTTTCTTAAGGACGTGACTTTCAGACACTGTTCATCTGCTGTAGATAGTTCTTTTAGGCCTGCCTCTTCTTTTTAATTTCTTAAAGTTTTTGGCTACTAGCTATTTGGGAATCACCTTGGTGGTGCAAAAATATTATTACTACATATAAAGTACTGTGTATATAAGCTCTGTATGTCTGTTTCAGTGCTGTGTTGGCCTTCTCTTTAATTTTCTAATTGATTCATCGTGCTGGTGGTTTCCAAAGTTTTCCTTTTCTTTTCTTTTTTTTTTTTTTTTTTGGGATATTTAAGCTATTTTTGTTGGTAATGTGTTTTTGAGTTGTTTTTTTCTCTCTTAAACAGTCTTTCCAACACAGATTGTGTATTAGTATGGTGTTCTTCTATGGCTGTCATTTTAGAACATGTAGTTGTTTGATGAATCTATTTTACTCATGTCTGGTTGCATGTTTGTCAGAAACACAACCATCCATTATTCTAGACAGATAAAAGTGGTAACTCTGAGATTCATTGTATGACTGTTAGATGGATGGATGTGAAACAGACAAATTCAGAGTGACAAAGACCCATTTATTAGGTTATTAGTTGGTGGAGATCAAAACAAAGCAAAAAGTAGGTGAACATTGTGCGTTAATGTGTCACTGTTGTGCTTGCAGCTTTGTTCCACTGCCCGAAAACAGGTTAAAAAAAACCTGTTAAATCACCTGCAAGGACGATAAAGTGTCTTGCTGTTGCTTGGTGTTCCTCCTACTGCTGTTATTTGGAGCATCTGTGACTCTGGCTGTGATTAAGCGAAGGGATAAGAGCTTCCTCTCTGAGCAACAGCAATGAAACCCAGATGTAAACAATGTGGCCCAGTCCCATACATATACCTAAAAATCAAGATTTTTCCAACCTCTTTAAAGGTATTAACATCAGTTCAATCAAAATAACACCAGAGTCTGCATAAGTAAAACCATGAAGGAAAACAACTCCATATTTGTTTACAGGGAAACTATGAATTTAAAACTGAAGATGAAGACAAATGAGCTGCTGTGGTTATGGTATAGATTAGGCAGCTAAAACAATATTGTTGAGGTTAGGATTAACTTAATGCCGTGATGACAGAATGATGTAATGATATGGGTGACTAAGCTGCATGTGAGTGAAAATAGGAAAGGAAAGGAAAGGAAAGGAAAGGAAAGGAAAGGAAAGGAAAGGGAAAGGATGGGGTCCAGACCCCTGATCCCAGCAGCTGCTGTTGTTTTGTAGGTCAGCATTACATCAGTAGGTTTATGGAAAAGGCTGAGCATCACTTCTCTACTTGACCTACTTAAAGAATGTTAGTGTTAGATGACATACAATACTCCCCCGGCTTCCCAGCACTCACTCACTCACTTCCTACCCAATGCAAAGCAACACACACTGTTTTGTCATCTTTTTTTATTAGCATTTGCTGAAAGACCGCATAATTTAGGAAGCAGGACCTTAAAATGTTTCTGACTAGCTGAAGTTCTGGCAGAAAAACTTTGGCTGGGTGAACTGTTTTGAATTTCGACCCTTTTCTGATTAGTTTCATGTCCACGATTATTTTACTAATATTTTTTAAAGCACTTGCCAACTGGGGCTCTGTATCCGCACAGTTCATTGAGGCTGTTATTAGCAAAGAATGAAGTGCAATTTCTGGAACCTCCTACAATCATTCATAAAATTAACCTCTCAGAAGCTTATTGTTCCTCTAGAAGGAAAATTTACTGTAGCCCACACTTCTCACCTCTTATCAAAAGTGTAGCAAAGCTGTTGGAAACCCCAGTGTCAGGGCTCTTCAATATCATGGTCAATTTAATGTGCCGGCTGTCTTTTTGCAAAGAATTATGGTTTTAATGTCTTATAAAAACAGTTTCAAACCCAATGGAGTCAGAACAGTTTGAACTCAAATGCATTTTTGCAAAAATTTATAGGTCTGTTTGAATTTATAGCATCCATATGTTGGGGGATTTTAGAGTGAATGGATGTGGTGAGGACCCTGTGTGTGTGTGTGTGTGTCATGCAGAGGTTAAGTGGTATGGTTCTGGCCTCTCAGGCAGCAGCCTTCCAACACGGGTCACGTCTTTTTCTTCACCTTAAACCAGATCTGGCATACATGTACACACATACACACAGACGCACAGCTCTGAACATATAGCACATATGAGATCATCTAGAATGCAGAGCTGCCCTGAGAGTAAGTGTTTAACTGACAGCATGAGTTATGAATCAAAGGATGTGCCCAAATTACCCATGTGTGCTGTCACTGTGGCAACAAAGCTGCAATACACTCATTCATACACTTTCAATTAGCCGTATCCAGCTTTTAAGTTCCTGAAGACATCGCGATGAAAGAGTTTTCTCTCAGGAAACGTTGTCAGTACTCACAAGTCCACAATGAAATGTGCCATGTAACAAAAAGCCAGCACAGGAGAACACAAATCACTGACTTTGTATTGTGTGAAGGTGCTTCCTGGTCCACTGCATCTGCTAGGAAGAGACTAATAAAAGCCTAAATGCTTTTGTTTTTGGGGATCAACTACCAAAAGTCTACAGAACCCAGAATAATCTTTTCATGAAATGCTTAACCAAGAAAAAAAAAAAAGCCTTTCAGGGGATGAAATGCGGAAAGATTGCTAAGAAAAAAACAGCTACTATTAGCTTTCTAAAAGCTAACTAGACACTGTGTTTGAATAATTCTTTGGCAATGTCACATTTAATGTTTTTAGCCAGCTTATAGAGTTTTGTTAGCATTCAAGCCCTCAGTTGCATATTATATGCATATTAACCTTTTTCCCAGTTTTCAGTGTATGACACTTTGCAGTTCATCTCTATGCAATCTTTGCAACATTGCAAACGTGTGCCAGTTAGAATGAAGATAGCGTGATCTTCCTTCTGATTAAAGGACAGAATGAACCTCACCGTTCAGAGTCCACAGTCTGCATCAACAGTCATATTTCAGTGTGTTTAACAGCTTGTTGTTATGGCCTAAAGTGAATATAAATAAACCCTAGTTTTATCCAAACATCAGTGTGTACACGATGCTGCCAGAGATGTATACAAGCTTCACACAGGCCGTGCAGACAGTTCATTCTGTCCACCTCATTAAAACTGTTTATAACAGACATAGAGGGATAAAGCATAACCGAAATTACTGAATCAACATTAAAATCCTCAATAACAATGGCTGTGGAAACCTTTCTAAAATAACAGGAAGCTCTTTTTTGCAGAATCACATGTAGAAATAAAATGGCACATGTCACCATAATGTCAACAATTACCAATTTAGGACAACTAACAGCTGTGCGACCACTGAGTATTCATGAACCCGAGTTTCAACCAGCTCTGTGTGTGTGTGTGTGTGTGTGTGTTTAGATGAAGTGCAAGAGCATGTGTACATGTAAACATCTGGGTATGATACGAACATTAAAGTGGCACATGGTTATTTGTATTTATACTGGCAGCACCTGTGTGGGTGTGGGTGATTTAATAAGAGACCAAAAATAATGCAATGATATTTTTTTTGAGCCTGGCAACATTTTTTTTTTTTTTTGCCACCACAAAAAGGTGGAGAATAGTAGTTAATATTTATTTACTTTTTTTTTTTTATACCAGCTGGATTTTGATTGAATTTAATGTAGATTGGTGGTTTCAGAGTGTGTAAGCCTCTTTGAGGTCAGCAGCCCAAGAACATCTGGTAAAGGTGGCCAGCTCATTCACTGAGTACTAAAACCTCTGTGAAGTCTGCGAAGGCTTGAAGAGATAGATTTAAAAAATGGATGACATACCTGTCTATTATTGGCAGTATTTGACATGCTCAGCACCTTGTCCAGATTGTGAGCAGATTTAAATATGCAAACTGCTGGATGAATTGCATCAAGGAGGTGCAGACTTGAGACCCCTACAAAAATACAATGTGTTCATTGCTGTTCAACTTGATTTTGTACCTAAATGAAAAAATAGGTACGGTGGTAGTGGCTCACAAAGCAGCACGTACTGTATGAGCACTTGCAGCTTTGCTGTGTGAGCCCCTCCATTGGATGGTTGTGTTTCTGCTGGAAAGGAAGTCAGAGGAGGTACTGTAGCCACCTTTGGAAGATGAGTGATAGAGACATGGATTTAAGGGCTTTCCCTATATGAGACCTTTTTTTATTAGTATTTTTTAATTTTAGTAGTTTGGTTAAACCAGTTCTTTAAACGTGGGGAAAGATTTGTGGTTTTTCGTTAGAATGCACCCTCTAACAGCATTAACAGCATTATTAAAGATCTTTTTCTTGGTTACCAGAGTGAAAGTCCTTCCTCATTTAACAGGGATTTTTTTCAAACTACCACAAAAGCATTGCCTTTATGCAGTGGCTGATGTTTTCTTTTTGTAGTTGGTGTTTGTTTGCTTGTTGGACCTGGAGGAGTGAATAGAGTCGCTCATTAGCTCATGTACGTTTACACCTTGCACCAGCACGGGGTTTCCCATCTTGTCTCAACATGATATTCACATGCAAATAGTTTATGATAAAATTTGTAAATGGGGTCTGAGTGGCCATTCAGATCACAATCACAGTTGGTGGAGGTGTAGTAGAAATATGTCAGATTTCAGAACACTACATCATGAGTTTGAAAATTATTAGAACCAATTTTTACAACTCTGAAAGGGTAATAAGTTGAAATTATTGTCATTAGAATTTCCCATCCTACTCCGGCTGCCCACATTCCTGCCCTTTTCCTAAACACTTTCTCGATGGCAAAGTCAGGCACTGCTCAGAATTTGACTTCTCGTAGCAGGAGGCTACATAATTGTGCAGTGACAGGTGTTCTTGATGTGGCGCAAAAGTGGTGAAACTAGAAGCACATCTCAGATACTTCACCCTGTGCACACTGTGATGTTTTATGCAGGTCATGAAGAGGGTAACCTGGTGATAAATATGACTTTATTACTAAGATCAGAATTAGGGAAATAATAAGGGAAACCAAACAGCTGTCATACTTGCTCATATTTATCCTCATATTTAACCTAACAAAGATTAATTGATTGCATGCTGCAAGTTTGTAACCCAGGCTTTCTGTCACACATTTGTAGTATCAAGTAACCCAAATCGGGAGAACTTTGATGTTATCATCAGCAGTTATTTTAATTTCTTTTAAAAGTTCTCACACACACAGCAGTACTTCTCATGGCTTGTCTATTAATATGACGTGAAATTGGTTGATTGTCCCTTTAAAGAGGGCCATCTACTGTATCCCTTGCACCACAGTGAATGTGGTCAGTGGCATGTGTTTCTAAAAGTATAATGTGGTCAGAATGATATAAATAGGGTTACTATCTTTTATTTTTGAGAGCCAACAGACAAGTAGAGCAGTCACTGTAACTTCAGGGTAGAAACAAATCTCCTTCATGAGACTGTTCGCTTCTGACACGACTGAAATGAACTCTGTCCAAACCACAGCCGTCTTTCAGATATGTAATATCCCTGTTATATATTTAGCTACTATTTGCACACTGCCAACTCTCCACTTGACATTCATGATGGAGCCAGATGCAGCTGATAGATTTGTGATATCCGAAAGCAAAACCCCAAGGATGTGGAGATGGATGGACGGAGGAAGGAGGTGAAGAGGGAACACAATGGGTCTGGGAGAAAGGGAAGACGGAGGCTCTTTCAGGGGGAAATCTGTGTGTGTGTGTGTGTGTGTTTCGTTGGGGTGTGTGTGTGTGTGGGGGGGTCCTTCAACTCTCCACATCCCATCCTATCATTCTCATCTCACCCTTGCTCTTTCTGTCCGTCCTCCTTGATTCAGCATGTAGCTTTTCTTATCTCCAATACACACATCACACATACACATCACACATACACACACACATACACAAACACACACATGCGCATACACATCGCCACACACACACACACACACACACACACACACACATACACACACACACACAGATGAGGTTTTGTCTGGAGGAGGCAGCAATGTGAGTAAGAGCAACAGCTGCAGGGATTAGAGACAAGGGAGGGAAAAGGAAGAGGGAGTGCGTGTGTGTGTGTGTGTGTGTGTGTGTGTGTGTGTGCGTGTGCATGTGTGTGTGTGTGTGTGTGTGTGCTGTAGGGTCTGGACGAGGTGTGTGTGAATTTATATGTGTGTATAAGAAAACACAAAAAAGTGGTTGTGGGTGAGAAAGATGAACGTGCTGAGCACAGAAAAAAGAACAAACAAACATGTCTGTAAATTCAAATATGACTCCTTGCATGTTGTGTGTGTGTGTGTGTGTGTGTGTGTGTGTGTGTGTGTGTGTGTGTGTGTGTGTGTGCATATTCAAACATCCACATAATGAGAACAGTTAGCAGCTCCACCGCAAACTCTGCATAGCTCACATATCTATAGTAAGCACCTAAATAATCATTTGTTTCAGTGGGGGGTTTGTAGTTTAAAGGCAGTAAGTGGGATGTGTGTGTGTGTGTGTGTGTGTGTGTGTGTGTGTGTGTGTGTGTGTCGTGCGTGTGTGTGTGTGTGTGTGCGTGGGTGTGTGTGTGAGAGAGAGAGAGAGCATGTACTTTGTTGCTGGAAACACCTGTAATTTCACTCAGCCAAACATCAACAGTGTCACAGCACAGAGATGTAATCAGCTCTCGTCTGCAGCAGCTCGCTTCTCTCTGCAGAAGTTTGTGTTTTCTTTAGTTTGTCAGGCGAATGTCTGAAAAAACTTGGGCGTGATGTGAAAACAGAGCAGCGGGGATTATGCCAAAAATCACAAATAAACATCTGGAGCATGGATTTCTGCCATTAGACAATTATCTGTTTTTAATCATCACTATGAGGCGAACGGGGATAACGGCTACAAATATCATTCAGCAGAGGTTTGCGTGGTTAATAAATCTGAGTGTAATGACTTTTTCAATTCAGTGAAACTGACAAAACTGGAGTTTTTGTTTGAGTATGTCCATGAAAGACAATAAAAAAGGCCCTTGAAAAAGTATGCTGTACTGAGAGGTGAAAATGTGTCTTGAAGTTCTTACAGCGATCAGAGTAAAATGCAGTTCCATGACAACTAGGCAAACACAACTCGGGCTAATAAATGAAATCGCTGCGTCTATAAAATGTCAAAATCTGTTAGAAGTGTCTCATTTTCCACAGCCTGAGATGCTTGTTTTATTTGGCCTGATTGGGCATTTTATTCAACCCCAAAGACATTTAGTTTATTATCCCAAGGACAAGCATCACTTTGAAACTCCCCATATGTGTGGGCTAATTATTAGAATTATTAGCACTAGGTGAGATTTTTACATGTTTGTAATCTGTTTATCTGTTCCTGGCATTATTTTGAACTTTATGGGTTTATTTCTTCTTCAGACTCGGTGTGCTGGGGTCTTTCTATTCGGCGTTAGCGAATGCTCTCTCTGCCTGTGTGGGTTTCCTCCAGGCTCTCAGGCTTCCTCCCACAGTTCAAAAACATGCATGTTAGGTTAACTGATGATTCTAAATTGAGTATAGGTAACAAATGCAACCACAAATGGCATTTGTACAGGCTATTATAATGCCCTACATGTGTTAAATCTAAGCGGCCTCTATCGGTGCAGGGAAAACGTGGCATGGTGTCAATTCTGCCCCTTGGAAACAAAAAAAAAATGGAACTTTGTAAAATTGTTAAACATTGTAAGGAGTGTGTTTTAATCAAAGATGTGCTGTTATCTAAAATCTAAACCTAACCAAACCTAACCTAGCAAATCACAAGCAAAATTTCCCATTGTAAATGTAGGTAGATGCTCTGCAAACACAACACATTTATCGACCACTTTCCTCCCACCCACAGATCACGGGACCTTAACTACTTAAATTTCTAATTTCTCTGAGTCAATCTGCCTCAATTCATCTGTAAAACATCTCTGCAGTATGGAACTCGACTCACCCGGTTGCCAACTGGTTATGTTCCTACATAAAAGCAAGGTTGCAGAGCACCTCATTTTGCAGTTAAATCCCCGTACTGCAGCAACTACGTCACTATTTGCGGAGGAATTCCTGTTTCCCACCTGTGAGGCTCTGGCCGGACTCTGAACGATAGCAGTTAATGTGAGTTTTTTGTATGCAGACAGCAACAGGTAGCTAGCAGGAGTCTAACCGGCAATGTGAAAAATTAATTTGGGAGCCCTTCAAACTATAAATATGATGAAAGCTAAAAGGGCACTCATACCGTTTTACCACTGAAGTAGTGGCGCTCCACAGTGTAGAACTGGTGTAATGCATTTCCATCAAAAATGCTCACTTTGGGAAAGGCTGCAAAGAGAAATTCAACAGGGATTTGCAGATGCTATGATTTTCTTTCCATGCAAGTTACCCCACATTAGGTTCAGTTTGCAAACCTGCCGAAATGTAGGCTGATACTGGCACTGCAGTATCAGCACTGGTGTTGTGTTAATGGAAAACAGGTAGAGAGAAAGAGAGAGCGAGCACATCCTCTTTTCCGAGGCCAGTACATTATGTGTTTAAACATCTCTCTACCAACTTTCAAGAATTCAGGCCTGGTAGTTTTTGTGTAATCTCAGCTAATAAGCAAACAGACAGACAAACTGTGATGACAACATTCCCCCGTGTCGGCTCTGTGCAGCACCATAAAAGTATCTGTCCTGAGGCACACTTCAAATAAAACACAGAGCTTACTTCCTGTTCTTGTGATAACACACTCAGAGTGCAGACAGACAAGACCCCATGCAACACAAACAAGAACAAGACCTCCAACACCGCAAGCAAGAAGACCAATGCAGAGAATGTGCTTTAACACACAGACAGACGAGGAAAACCATGAGTGAAAGTCTGCAGTTTATTTAGATGCAAACATGCGCAGTTTTTCCTGCGTCCCGGACCATCATTACATGTTGCCCTGGGACTGTTTAGCTTGGGGAACAGCTCAGTGAGGGAGTCATCAAAACAGGAAGTGCTTTATGTAGCCGAAACATTCCATTTTTAACTCTCGCACAGGCTAGCTAAAATAAATAACACACTCAGACCCAACAGGCCCAGGAGATGACAGGCTGGGGTTAGTGTATTTAAAGTGCATACATGTGTGCTCCTGCAGTGTGTGTGTGTGTGTGTGTGTGTGTGTGTGTGTCCGTGCTTTCCAGCAAGCGTTATTTAGTATGTGTGAAGCCTGTTGTGCACATTCTTCGGCTTGCAGGTGTGTATGTGAGTTCATGCGTGCTTGTGTGTGCATACCAGCCTCCCTCCCGGCTCTGCGGAGGCCCTTGGGTCTCCTGAAGTCATTTCCTCTTTGAAGGGGGACCTTGACTCGTTGACTGCACGCACACAGAAAAACAGTCCTCTGGATAAAGGTGCAGTCTGAGATCTGGGTAGTTTTTGATCACTATAGTCTGTTAAAATGATGCATGTCATGCAGTTAGATCAAAAAAGAAAATTTCCACATCTGTCCACTAGTTCCAGTCGCCTAGCAGCAGCATAGGTAACCAATAAATTCAGTATGTAATGTAAAACCAATAAATTTGGGCACATTAACTTGAACTACTTCTAAAGTCAGACATCTAAAGTGGCTGAGATTCTTGATTGACATGTAAGCCAGCAAACCCAGTAAGCCATGACAATGTGACTGAATTTACCCTGAAATGGTATAAAACCACTCAGACAGCACTTTTTCAAAATGATCTGTCCAGTCAAAAGGCTTAGTTGGGTTATTGTATTGTTTTTTAGCAGTGTAATACTCTTTCTGCTGCCACACAGTGGCCTTTTGGTTTTAAACCTTTGGAGAAAGCCAGGCTCGCCGTTATCCACTGTTTCCAGTGTTTATTTTATGATTAGCTTGCCTTCTCCTTCTGACAGCTACATGCTGCACAGAGCGGCTCTTCCTTCACTGTGAAAACAGAGGGATAAAAACCAATTACACAAGTGTAACCGATACAATGCCCATGTTCTACTTTTCAGTAGTTTGTTGGTTCGATGCCTGTTGCATGAGCTGATTTTTTTTTTCGTGTCTGGTCTGGCCTCTTTCATGGCATATCGCAATGTGATTTATCTGCAAATATAATAAATACATTAAAGCTTCTTGTGAAACGCTCTCACAAACTCTCCACTTCCATCCAGGTAGTGTTATTCTGCAGTCTCCTGGTTTCTGCTTCCGATAACTACTGGAGCCTCTGCACAGCTACTTTGTATATCAAACACAATCTCAGCTGTGTTGAGAATATGAATTCCCCCGCAGACACTTGTGAGTGCACTGCGTAGCCACTTCTATCGGGAGTTGTGTGCACCAGTGATTCTGTGTGCAGTGTAAAATAATCTGTACGTCTGTTTATATTTATGGATGTGCAGATGCTTCTTATTAGTCACAGTGACGGCAGACTACTGAGTCCCAGCCACTCCCAAGTGACCGACTGAGTGATGGTGATGACTGAGCTGCGGTCAGTGCTGACGTGGACACGAAGCTGCATGCTTCTAAGTAGTTTGTTTTTTTTTTAACCTTTGGAAATAGTCAGATTAGCTGCTTTCACATCTTTTTCTGCTGTTTTTACATATAAACTACAGCTTGAACTTCTTCCTTAGTTCACCACATATCTCCGCTTTGATTCACACTATTATCTGCTGATGCCAAAAAAAAAAAAAAATTGCTACCAACCACAAGCATCCCCTTTCTGTTTCCACTTAAATTTCTGGTCAGTTTTTTGCACATATACTTAAGTATTATCACCAACTCATCACTTGAAACATCACTATTAGTGTTAATCACTAACAGTATAGTACAAAGTCATTCACTTCAGATAGAGTCCAGAATTAAATACAGTCATGTGAAAGGAAAGCTTTCACAGCACTCTGTGCAGGGAACAACCAAGTACACCCTGACTGCTTCCATAGGAATTCAGAAGGTCAGTCAGGCCCTGCTAATTAAAAGCAGTTGATTAATTGATCATTAGCAAGTGTGGGTACCATAAAAGCAGGCACTTTTTACAGTTTGCAGGTCTGGAGCATTTAGGTGTGTGGTAACACAATGCCTCAATCTTCCCAGGAATGGACGTCCCAGCAAATTCACCCCAAAGTCAGATTATGCAGTGCTCAAAGAAATTGCAAAAATAAAAAAAATTAAATTATAAAAATGAACATGTCAGACTCCACAGGCCTCCGATAGCCTGTTAAATTAGAAAAAGACAGAATAAGTATGATTTCTTTGGAAGGGTTGCCAGGAGACAGACTCTTCTCTCTAAACAGAACATGGCAGCACAGCAAAGTTAGATCTGAACCAAAGACTTCTGGAACGATGTCCTTTAGATAGATGAAACCAAAGTGGAGATATTTGGATATAATGCACAGTGCAAACACAGCATACCAACTGTCAAGGTGGAGGGGTGATGATTTGGGCTTGTTTTGTAGCCACAGGACCTGGGCACCTTGCAGCGATTCAGTCGACCATGAACTCCTCTGTATACTAAACTATTCTAGAGTCAAATGTGGGGTCGTCTGTCCAACAGCTAAAGCTTAGCCAAAACTGGATCATGCAACAGGACAATGATCCCAAGCACGGCAGCATGGCTGAAAAAGAAAAGAATCAAGGTGTTGCAATGAGTCAAAGTCCAGACTTCATCCTGACTGAAGTGATGGTGGACCCTTAAGAGAGCAGTGGATGAACGAATGCCCGCAAACCTCAGTGAGCTGAAGCAATGCTGTAAAGAAGAGTGGGCCAAAATTCCACGATACATTATACACAAAACCATCAGTTTCTGGAGCTTGAAGAAAGGGCAAGTGGACTTCTTTTTGTTTCTCTCATCCAAGAGGCTTCTTCAGTTGTCAAACCAAAAAGTGGAGAGACCCAGATATTTAAACCCCGGTGGGCATAGTCCCGAGTGGGACTTTGCCCCATTCTATCAGGTGACCTCAATAGGTCACCTGAACAAAGGTGTGAATGGGAGTTGAGGTGCCTGGGGAGGGAGCAGCTCTTCTATGTTGTGCCATTTGTTTGTGAACAGCCTCTTCACAAAGGAATGGCACAGCATAGAAGCACTTTGATTGTATATAGCAGTTTAAACACTTTAATCAATTTAGACTCAACAACTGCAAAAAAAAAAAAAAAGAAAGAAAGGAAAAGAAAAGAAGAACAACAATAAAAGAAATACAAACAAAACTCTGAACTTTATCATGGATATGGGTCAAATGTCATCATTTGCTTGAGCACTGCTTTCTAATCATGCACACTGTTCAGTTTAAGGTAGATACAGTTGTCCCTTTGAAAAAAGCAGCCATCTTTTTTCTGTTTTATTTTTATTTTTTTAACACAGAGGCTGAGTACCTCGTTTGTGTATATCTGATTCAATAAGATTTAAACTAGCAATTGAGGCCATAAACCCATTAGAAAAATGCTTTCTGAGGTCACACACCAAGTGACCAGCAGCATCATTTTCTCAGATTTGAAGCAATCTGACTTCTTATTCGATCCACCCTCTGGTAGCCATTAGGAACATTCCACTGTGCGCTGGCTGGAAAAGTCACTGCACTGCTTTTAAGTGAAGAACGAACTACCACAGGTCAAAGGTTTGGCTACATGGGACCTCTATTATATTGATGACAGTTGCTGGATGAAGGCCAGTAACAGCAGCCCAGATATTACAAAGGTTTCCTGCAGAATAGCTGCAGCTGAAACAGGAAAAAATCCAAACAAACATGAGTGAACAAAACAATTTGCTCGCCCACCATCCCCATTGGTGCAATCTGAGCAGGTCGCCCACCCCGCAGAAGAACAATTTCCATGAATGCAGCAGCAATAGTAGTAGAAGTAGTAGGAGATTACCGTAGCAGACAGCATGTTAAACATAGGTCAAACCAAGAAGTCAGAGCGGAGGAGGTTTTTCCTATCCCAGAATTCTTCACAACCCACACACACATCCTACAATGACAGCCATCGAGTTCAGCTGCAAGAAAATAAGAAAGCATGAAGGAAAAGTGCAGAAGAGTGTTTGAAAGTGATGACAGAGATTAATCTTCTCTTTGGAGTATTTTACATGGGAGAGGTGGTGAGAGCCCAGGAGACAGAATGATTTGTTCAGCCTGTGTTTGTATAATTATGTGATGTTTTGGCGCTAATTACTCCAGGAAATTACAGTGATATTAAAAATGGCGAGCAGCGGATGGCAGCGGTGCTTTTCGAATGTGTCTAAAACAAGATCCAAATTGTCATTTTCAACATTCACTGCAGAATGAAAAAAAAGGAAGGGGGAAAAAACACACACAAAACAAACAAAGAAAAAAAAAGAGTTATGATCTCTGCCATCTTCTAGTGAGGGGGGACCCTCGGGAGGTCCTCACTAATCTTTAATTCCATTTCCCAAAAAAGACTTTCCTATTTTTACCCGCGCCTCGCTGATCCCCAGAGGGAAAGCACCCGCTCTGGGCTGTTTGGTTTTCCCGCAGATATGTCGTCCCTCAAGAAAACCCAAAATAAACATGCGGAAAACCACAAGGATAAATTTGGCTGCTTGTGCGGAAAAGCTTGGAGTCTCCGTGATTGCGCTCTCACATGCTTCTTTAAGAAAAGAAGAAGAAGACAGATAGCTGAGAGGCAGAGGCAGAGATGAGAGGAACAAACAGAGAAATGGAGAAAACTGGGAACACATGGAAACGGGTGACATACGGGGTGGGGGTGGGGGGACTCTTGTCAAAAGTTTGTCACATGTGTCTTCAGTGTGGACTGAACACTGGAAAAGTATACACCTTTAAAACCAATCCAACAGCTGAGATTCATCCTGAACCTAATGCGAACCATGCTTAAAGGCCCTGGGATTTTTATATGTACATACATACATATGTACATACATATATATATATATATATATATATATATATATATATATATATATATATATATGTATGTATAACCAGAACACATAGTCCCCCTGCTATGGCAAAAAGATATATATTTCAATAAATTAAACCAAAAAAAAGTTACCTCATGACACTGGAAGATTTCCATCATCCATTTCTGGAAAACAGAAGAGAAATGTAAGTCATCAGATTCATCTAAAAATAGGCGTTCCTGTTGTGTTCTTTGGAATTCCTGTTTATATGACCTCTGATCTGCACTATATCTGCTGTGATAGGAAATAAACCTTGTGCCTTACCAGAGGGACACAGATACCATCCTGTCAGCACGGTCGCAAATTAAAGCAATGGTGCTTCATACTGAAACACATACAGCAGTGTGTGGGAAGTGCATTTTGATGGTGTGAGACTTTAAAGATGAATAAGCTCAGCTGGGGAAAATAATGAGGGCTGCATTTGGTAAGTAAAAAAAGATGTTTACTGTATGCTATGAATCCATCCATCTGTCGGCTCCACCCAAAGCTTGAACTTTATTTTCTTAACAACAGAGTGTACTGTAGCAGATGTTTCAAATGTTTTAGTGAAGAGGAGAGCAAGAAATGTTAAAATGGATCTTTGCACCAACTTGGAAAATGAGCCACCGTTAATAAAATGTTCATCCTCGGGAGGGTCTGTCCATAGTGTCATTTTTAGGAATTAAAAATGACCAAAAGGTGAAAATAAACCAGAAGAAGATACAATGTGAACAAGAGGTAACACAAAACTGTCAAACTGCGATACATAACAGCTGAAATGAAATGCAAAATGAGACACAATTCAATCAAAATGTAAAGCAAAAGTCACTGTCATGCTGGAAGATGCTGTCATGACCCATTTTCAATGCTCTTATTGAGGGAAGGAGGCTGTTGGCTAAAGTCCCATGACCCCATCCATCCTCCCTTCAATACGGTGCAGTCGTCCTGTCTCCTTTGCAGAAAAGCACTCCCAAAGTATTACGTTTCCACCCCCATGCTTCACGGTTGTGATGGTGTTCTCTGGGTTGCACTCATCCTTCTTCCTCCAAACACAGCGAGTGGAGTTGATACCAAAAAGTTCTGTTTTGGTCTCATCTGACCACATGACCTTCTCCCGTGCCTCCTCTGGATCATCCAGATGGTCACTGGTTAACTTCAAACGGGCCTGGACATTTGCTGGTGTGAGCAGGGGGACTTTACGTGCCCTGCAGGATTTAAATGATGGCATAGTGTGTTACCATTGACCAGGTCCCCCCGTGTAGTTCCGGGCTAATTCCTAACCTTTCTCAGAATCATCCTTACCCCACGAGGTGAGATCTTGCATGGAGCCCCAGACTGAGAATGAATGACAGTCATCTTGTGTTTCTTCCATTTTCTAATCTTCTCACCAAGCTGCTTGCCTATTGTCCTGTAGCCCATCCCAGCCATGTGCAGGTCTACAATTTTGTCCCTGGTGTCCTTAGACAGCCCTTTGGTCTTTCTGGAGAGGTTGGAGTGAGTGTGTGGACAGGTGTCTTTTAAACAGGTAATGAGTTCAAATAGGTGCAATTAATACAGGAAATTTGTGCAGAATAGGAGGGCTTTTTAAAGAAACTAACAGGTCTGTGAAAGCCAGAATTCTTGCTAGTTGGTAGGTGATCAAATACTTATTTCATGCAATAAAATTGATTAAATTAATTATTTTAAAATCATACAATGTGATTTTCTGGATTTTTTTTTTTTTTAGATTCTGTCTCTCACAATTGAAGTGTATCTATGATAAAAAATTACAGACCTCTCCATTCTTTGTAGGTGGGAAAACATGCAAAATCAGATACTTATTTTCCCCACTTTAGGTCCTATCATCCATGCTCATAATTTTCCAAGGTTAGAAAGTTAAAATAAAATAACCTTGATTTTATGGGCATTTTCGTGTTCTATAAAAGCTTTATTTATCTCTATAATGACAAAATAAGTGATTTGTCAGGTGGGTGATAATAGGGCAATTGAGTGATCAAATTGATGGATTAAAAAGTTGTATATTCGTGTATCCAGATCATATACTGATCAAATGTTGCATGTCCATGGACAATAGTGATACTTCTTACTGCAACAAATGAGGCTGATGTGTCTTTCAGCTGAAATATTGCTAAGAAATATGTTTTAAATGGAGTTTCCCGTGTTCAGTTCAAGTAGCCTGCAAATCCAGAAACTGGATCGGATCCAGATGGTGTTCAGTTTGACACTAGTTATTGGCCCTCCAGATGAATCCAAAAGGTTTTGAGGTAGATATGACTTTTTTTTTTTTTTTTTTTTTGCCCTATGTTACAGATGACC
Organism: Pterophyllum scalare; assembly: GCA_024447675.2. Lineage (NCBI taxonomy): Eukaryota > Metazoa > Chordata > Actinopteri > Cichliformes > Cichlidae > Pterophyllum > Pterophyllum scalare. The sequence goes on along the minus strand of JAMQGT020009152.1, from coordinate 53,177 downwards.
TTGACTGTAATTATGTAGAAGTACATTTTGGAAAACCAGTTTAAGTTTCAGACCATCAGAAAGATAAAATCTATGAAAAGCCCTCAGAGGTTCATTTAAGAGATAAGACTTAAGGTTTAGTCTCAGTGTTTTAAGTTAGGCTTAAAGTATGGGTCTTACCGCTCAACACACGTGGAGTGAAGGAAGCAGTCATTGACTGTATATAAAAGATGGATACAGACACTTTTACACAGACACAGGTTTCTGGACTCCACATTTTGAAGACTCAATGTTAATTCTTTGCTCACTTCCATGTTGGATTTTCAGAGCCTAATGTAGGCAGTTTAACATTGGAGTCAATGGGCAGTGCCTCGCTTTTGCAGACAGACTCAGGAGGCCACTCCAGGGACTGCAGTTACTGGCACTTCCACATCAGCTGTCCTCACCTCTGGACAGCAATAAATTTGAAATGGATCAAGCTGTCAAGATATGAGAATGGGAGGTTGTGAGCTGTAAGAATACCCATATATATATTTTTTAATTAGGTAAAGGTAAGTTAAGATAACTGAGTGATTAACTGGGAACTTACAGTCTTTCTGATGTGAAGAGAACAGAAGCAGAATCAGCCAACACCACTGAATGGTTAAATGCTGCTTTGTGGAGTAGCTTGTGACTGAGCTGACCTGCTGTTCCCAAATCCCATAATAATGTCTCCACCTGCTGCTGGGTGTCACTCTGTCATCTTTTTTTTTTTTTCTTCATAGTTTTGTTTTACTTCTAAGTAGTTTTGCCTTCTTGTGTTACCATGGTTATTTTGACTTTTTACCCCTTCAAGAGTTTGGTCAGGATTTTGTTTCCATAAGTGTCAGATTTATTTAAACCAAGTGGTGAGTCGTTTTGGTTTCATTGTTGTTATTTGAGGAGGAGGAGGAGAGAAAGAAGGATGAGGAAGAGAAGAGGAGGAGTGTCTGGGGTTTGGTCCCGGTCCCTTGTGGTAATATTTAATAACAAACATTAAAAATACCACAGAAATCCTGCACCACATTCCCACGCTCCGACCGGCCAGAACATACACGCACATAAGCATGCAACCACACGCACACATACGTATCCTGTATACATACCGATGGGACTTTCAGTCTCACTCGCACGCATGCCGCACACACAAAACACGCAGATGCATTTATTAACATATCCGTGCAAAAATGAAAACACTTGTATGGTCATGCAAGCATCTGCAGACACACGAACCACCGCGCACACAGTTATCAGAAACAACAGGCAACGTTAAACTGCATGTATGTGACATTTATAGTGGAGGCAAGCACAACAGGAACGTACAGTGAAACTGTCAAACACAGCTACACAAACAGGCGACACACAAACCATGTAACACACTTGCAAATGTCAAAAATGCATTACGCATAAACACACAGGAACAGACACAAACAGGAGACAGGAATGGGGACAAAGGACTGTCCTGGCAGGAGAAAAAAGCAACAACAACAACAATGCTTTTTGAAGTGATGATTTGAAATGTGTGTGTGTGTGTGTCTGTATGTGTGTGTGTGTGTGTGTAGAGAGAGAGAGCAGGAGAAAGAGGGTTCGCCCCTGTTCTCCGGTTCTCCACATGGTTTTAACGATCACAACCTCATCAGCGATTATCACCCATTAAACTACTATTAGATCTGTTATTATTAGTACTGCCCTGACTCTAGTGTGTGCATGTGTGCGTGTGTGTTCATCATGTCGCCAGTGGCTTTCTGACCTCGTCTCGAGGTTTGGCGATCCCAGCCAGAGATTCCTTTCCCTCCCTCCCCTCCATGTTTCACATGTGCGTCAGCAATGTTACCGCAGCCTCGCTCTGTAACCCCATGATCCTTCTAGTTTTAAACACCCCACCCTCTTGTTTTCACCCGGCACATCTTCTTCGACTCTTCCTCTCCCTCCTTCCTCTTTCTTCTATTTCATTTACTTTTTTTTTCACTCCCCACTCCAGAAAAGCCAGCCTGTAACCCTCGAAACTTTGAGTTCATATTTCATATTCACAACACTCAGCTGAAGCTCATAATCAGACTAACATGCAGTGGATGACAAATCCATTCTGCAGCATCATACCTAAACATGCAGACACTTTATTATTGTTATTAATAAGAATTTAAAATGGATTCAAGCACAGGGGTGATGTGCGACTGGCGGCTAGATGCACAGATGAAAGGGAGTTACATTAACCAAGGCAACTGACTGTGTGACTATAAAGAACCTCAGTTTGGCCAGGACTGAGATGGAGGAAATTTGAAGACAGCCAATGAGTAATGGCAGTGAAACATCCACCGAGGTGGGAGAGGCTGTTGAGGTTGTTAGGTTTAACAGAGAAGTACAGCTGTGCATCGTCAGCATAGCAAAGGCGAGAGATGCCTTTGAAGCTGTTTAGTAGATGATCCAAAAACAGAATCAGACCAAGGATTGAGCTTTGAGTGACCCCACAGAGGAGCAGATGAGGACGTACAGTTGTTAATATGAATTCTGAAGTAGTTAAACATACAAAAAATATTCAGGTAGAAGGACTGGACTGGAGAACTGCTGCTCAGTACCACTTGAAAAATTAGAGAAGATCTGGCTCCATGGAAACAAAATAAAAAGAAATGAGATGGCTCAAGACTTTTGCACAGGACTGTATTTGAAGCTGCATTATTCTTAATTCTTATGTTAACAAAGAGAAAAGTATATTTTTCACAGCACCTTAAAGACACGCATTTGCATTTATTGAAATGAACCAACTGGCTGAAACTGTAAAGCAGCATGAGGAATGGCATCTCTGCAGTTCACAGACAAAGCAGAAGTGAACCTGGGTGGCCGTGGTGTTTTAATATTGAAAAGTGGAAGGTCATGCAAATACGGGCCTGAGTAACTGTGAGAAACATGAGGCATAAATACAAAAGTCATAATAAGGAGTCGACCTCTTGTACATTCGTCTGCTGCGACAGCTGTGCCGCGTCGGACGTTTGGCCGGAGAAACAAGAATCTTATTCACTGAAACACTCCTCGTCCGCTGGGAAAAGCACGGCAGAATGGCGATGTGCAAACGAGACGTGTAAGAGATACTGGAGGTGACTCCCTTCTGGGGCCGGACAGATAAATGAAGCCAATATTGTGCTTTTATGGGGTTTTTGTTTTGCTCTGTAATAAACTGTTCCACACAGATCAAAATGCGTCTTTTTAAAGAAAAAAAAAATTATCCAAAGTGTTGTGCACATGTGATGCCAGTCACTTTTAATGTGATCTTATTCAGTGGTCATATCTGATATTTTTCTTACTGTCACCAAAAATGCACTGAATTTCCATTTTCTGTGTGGACAGTCAGACTTTTCCTGCTCGTGAACTCCACTTTAAACGATTAAAAACATCTGCCGAGGACTCCCTGCGTACTCAGCGACAAGTTGCTTTATTATGATGAATGTAATTTATTTTAAGTTGGTTCTACATACACCACCATAGAGCCACAAATAACAATCCGTATAATCCGCTTTGCAAAGCAGTCCCCGACAAGAAACTTGCCAGTTACAAAGTGTTCTGGTATGCTTGTTTTAAACCCTGATTCACTGCAGTATTACAACATTCTCTGACATTCCAGTAAAGAGCATCTGAACGCGTCACCATGAGCAGGATGTGACTAAGGAAGCTCAGCAGGGATACCAATAACATTTGTGTGTGTGTGTGTTCATGCCGTTGCATGTCTCTGTGTGTCATGGCTGTTTCCCAACACGGCTGTGTGCAGTAATTATGCAGGAATGCGACTGTAGAAACACTTGAGACGCCTGGCTTCTCAGACTCATCCATAACTGTAACTCTCTTCATATGAGCCATGAAAGCCAGTGAGATAATAGTCAATCAACACACTGCAGAGTGAGCTATTAGCATCTGGTTAGCGGTCAGAGGAGAACTTAATATGGGAGAAGCAGTTATTATGAAAACCGCAATGAGCGCAACACAGTGGAAGCATTCGTGGCGGCTTTGCTGTAGTTTATTTCAAGGCTGAGAACACGATCATCCAGCCGTGAGGAACTGTGTCATTAACACAAACAAAAGAAAAATACCAGATATACTGATAGGTGTCATAAAAGCTTTTTTAAAAATTATTATTATTTGAGCAATTCAGTTTAAAGATACTGAGTCACTCATTAGAAAAATCTTAACTTTCAGTCAGTGTTGGCCAGCTCTCAGCAGTTCTCTCTCCATGTGACCCTGCTGGGGTCACATGGAGAGAGACTGTCCTACTGAAGTTTGGATGACTCGTCACAGACAGGCCAAGCATCCTGCCATCCTTTGACTCCTGCTCATGCTCACCCTTACCTTGGTCATGCAGGGGCCGGCAAATCATTCGTTTCATCTTCCTGGTCGGCTGGAGTTTGTCGTAGGAAAGGCAAATATATTTGTGATCAAAGAGAACCTTGAGAACCCGATGGTGAACTGACTGGTTGTTATGCAGCGCTTTTTTCCTCTACATGAGCACTCGTAGCTCAGTGTGTCAGATTCTCCCATTCATACACCACTTACTACGTAACAGTCACACACATGCACACTCCGGTGAACGCATCAGGAACAGTATCAGTATCCTGCCCAAGGATACTTTGGCATGCAGGCTGGAGCAGCCAGGGATCGAACCACCAACCCTTCTGATCAGTAGATGGCCTGGTCTATCTCCTGAGCCACAGCCACCCTGATCATTCTTGTTCTTTACATCTATTCCCCTCCTTCCTTTCATCATGCCACAGCTGCTGTCTTATCATTAGATAAGGCAAACAATCAGGGAGAACAGTGAACGCAACACAGTTCGAACACAGAGAATGTTGCTTTGCTGCTGAAAGTCTAACACGGAGATGGAAATTTTTTTAAAAAATGAAACCATTTTTGAGATTGAAGCAGCAGCAGTTTGGTTACCAATCACAGCTGACAACGAGGTGCAACTGTACTTGATAAAAACAATGCTTCTCACTAATGAACATCAAGAAAGTGGAAGACAGCTTCTCACTGAGTCGGTCATTTATCAGATTGTTTCATTTGATGGATTTTTAGAGGGCTGTAGATGTTAAAGTGTCCATGAAAGAAAAGCTGAGAGGATTTAGAAAATTAATAGAAAAAAATAAGTAGCTGAAATACATGAAATTAAATAATAATTTCAACCAGTTCTCGTGTTTGTGATTTTAAAGGAGTCATGAATATAATACTCTATATTACCACATACAAAATGACCCACTTTGAGAACTACAACAGCATCTCAGCGCCCTCTACTGACCAAAGAAGTGTACAGCCCCTGGCCAAAATAATGGAATCAGTCAGAGTAGCTGAATACTCTGGCTTTATTAACCATAAGTCAAACAAATGAAAATCTTTTTTGTTAATTAATGGGATATTTTTTCCATATTGAGTAGAAGATAAAATTATATAATCACTTTGGCTTTGACTTCACTAATGAAAAACAATATTCTCCATCAAGCTGCTCCAAATTTCTCAACCAGCAGCAGAGAGAAGTTTTGGATCAGCACCAGACAAAATTTCCCATCTTTGTTTCAACCACCGGCTGTCTGCTTGTGTCCGTGCTTCGGTCAGTCAGGTGTGCAAACACAATTCCAGACTATTCAGCACATTTAGATTTGCAGAGATACTTGTTTTAGAAATTCAGATTACAAGGTGATTCCATCACTTTTTCTCCACTTGAACAAGAAAAAGATACACCATCCATCCATTTTCTTCCACTTATCTGGGTCGCGGGGTGGGGGTGGGGTGGGGTAGCAGCCTGAGCAGAGAAACCCAGACCTCCCTCTCCACAGCCGCCTCCTCCAGCTTATCCGGAGGAACGCCGAGGCATTCCCAGGCCAGCTGAGAGATGTAATCTCTCCATATTGTCCCGGGCCTGCCCCGGTGCCTCCTCCTGGCCGCCGAGGTATCTTTCACAAAGCTAGAATGGTCAGCTGTTAAACAAAAAAGTTTCATGTCAAGTGTGGTGATTCGATCATTTTTGTCAGGGGTTGTAAGCGTTTAAACATTAAGGTTTACTTCACTGTGAGTACAAGTGGCTGTAATTAAGTGGATTATTAAAAATAAATGGAAAGTGTGAGGGTCTTTGGCAGATACAGTAAGCATTAAATTTAAAGGAGCATACATATATGCTGTAAATTTCCATTGTACATTGCAATATAAACAAAATGGCATTTTGACTCTGGGTTTTGCAAATATTTCCACAACGCTAGAAAAATCTAACTGAGGTAAAAAGAATTTTAAATGTGGTGCACTGAAACGTGATTTTCTGAATGTGAAAAACAATGTCCCTCCAGGAAAAAATGTGCCCATTTCTCAGTATAACCCACAGACTTGAGTGTGAACATCATTTATTGGAATAACTTTCTATCAAAGCAACGTTCTCACAAAAATGCTCACAATGTGCTTTGTGGATTATGAAAGGAATGGGTGCATTCTTTCTAGAAAGTCCTACCGCTGTTGGATTTTTTCTCACACAAATACTGTGCCAAATATCTCCTCCAGGTTTTGAGCAATGCGAATGAGAAATAACATGCGTTTTCTTCCCTGTTCAGTATGCAGCACTGTTTCACAGACACACAATAAAACAGGAACACGAGGGCTTTTCTGCGTCATTATGTACAGCTGTTTTATTTGTGATTTCCCCAAAACATTATCAGTATTTTTACTAAATACAATGCATTTATTCAAAGTACAATGGATCAGCTTCAAAGAGAAGAACAAATAGAAAAAGAGCAAAAAAACAAAAAAAAAAACAGGTGGTGATTCATACCACAGAGAGATATTAGTTAAGGTAATGTATGTATAACCCTACTTGTCTTTATATAAGGCAGCGGCCCTGGCAACAGTGTATCCTGAAAAGGATACATTTCTGCTCAAAGCACTGAGATCTGGTGCGTTTTTACTGCATGGTGGTGTGCATGTATGAGGGTAAAGGTACTTATCTTGGGACTCTGGTGAGATCAACTATGATTTAAACTTTTCTTCATTTTGTTCTACACGAAATACACAGACCTACACGGCTAAGTCACTATCTGCTGGAAGCTCCCTCTGAGGAGCTTTAATTCAGTCAAATTAGATCAAATTCAAAGTTTTCTGTAGACTCTGAAGCATCAGCACAACAGGTAGAGTTTATTTTTGTTTGTTTGTTTAAACCGGGGATGCGTTAGAACCAACTGTCATCCAAAAAGGGGACTAAATAAAGAATCACAACTAGCTGAAGCACTGACATAGCACATCCTGTGGAGGATGGGCACCTTCCACATGCACATCGTAAAACCGACTGTGGATATGGGGGGGTAGACGATAAAACTCAATGAACGTCCTGTATTCAGGTTAAAACCCCTGATATTGTCCCAAAATAAGGCTATGGGTTCTAGGCACACCAAGGTACAACTGAGCTGAGCAATATGTGCATTTATGTTTCTCTTTTTTTTAAGACATGAAACTTTCTAAATGGATGAATGAAAAAAAATCTATTGACTTCTAAGCACCTGGCTAGCCCAGGTCTTACTATGGAGCCTGCAGGTTTAAAAAAATATAACTGATCACTTTTTTTTTTTATGTCATATGTCCTGCACAGCATTGAGAGACAAAAACACAAGTGCATCATTGGCAAAAAACTGCTGGTGAGGGAAAAGAAGTGGACACAAGTGTGCACGTGTTTGAGTGCGTGTCATGTGTTCACCGTCTTTTACAGTCAGTTAGCATGGGTGCATGTTCACCTTTGAGTGCAGCTCTTTAAGTGTGTGTGTGTGTGTGTGTGTGTTTGTGAAAGAGAGAGCGAATAAGCGCATATTGAAAGAGGTAGCAAAGAAACGCAACAGATGATCTGTTTAGAGTGAAAGCCATCTGTAAGCAGAAAAGCTCACTTTCTATCTACCTGCTCTCCTTAGGTTCAAACACAGGCAACATTTCAATTCGAACCTTCACTGGGACACTGGACCTTAGAACACCAATAGCACACGCTGCGAGCTGATATGCGATCCACTCATTTATATACCGCCACAGTGATCGCTAAAGGCTCAGTGTGTCATTCACATCATGCACATCTACAGGCCTGCTTTTCTGAAAGCTAAGTGAGAGCAGCACATAGATGGAGCATTCAGAACCAGAGTTAGAAGAAGGCAGAAGTGCTGGGCTGGTGCGAGTGTGTGACGTTAGGCTGCAAAAGGGCAAAAGAACCCAAAGCTTTCACTGTATCTAAAATGGGATCCCAATGTTGCAAACCCTTATCAGACAACTGAAGGGAGCAACAGCTAAAGAAAATATACAAAAGTACTGGTAACAGGAAAACAAGGCTGCGTGAGGGTCACTGCGGTGGGCGTTCGTTTCAGGCTGCAGCCACTCTCGATTTTACATTTTGAATGTTAGGAAAAAGCAGTTGTGGAAGTCAAACTACATTTGTCCTTATCTGAGCAAAGACTGAAAGCCTGGGATAAGTTTGACTGAGAGGTTTCTGACCGTGTGGGACGAATTCCACGTCACCAGTGGGTCACTCTGCAGAGACCAACGCCAGTTAGTTTATTAGTTTAACTGGAGGAAGAGCCGACTGAAGTTGGACTACCTTCCTGTTTTTTTCGGAGTTCAGATTCTTTTGGTTTGTTTGTCTGAAATTTGCACTTAGGACCATCTCTATCTCGATATGCACCCAACAAGCCTGCAGATAAACTCAAGCTTGCAGAGTATATTTAGACTCAAAATTGTATATTTTTGTCTCCTTTATTTTATGCCTGCTTTGTCCTTTGCTGACTGGTCCTAACTTTACCTTTGGTGCCATTCAAAGGCTTTGTTATTTAAATGAATAGTTTGGGCAATGTGACACCTACTTTCATGCAAAGTTGCAGAAGAGAAGATTCATACCACTCTCATGTCTGTATGCCTAATATAAAGCTACAACTTGGAGACGGTTAGGTTAAAGTGGACCTATTATACTTGTTTCCAGCTCCAAATTGAAACAAGCGCCTTTCTCTCAGGCCACCTTCCCTTTTGTTCTGATTGGCTGCCCCTCCTACACAGACAGTATGAACAGCAAATGGGTGGAGCTGCTGTGCTCACATCAAGACCGAAGTAAAGACATCACACAGATCTAAGAGTAGAAAAATAGTTTTTGGCTCACAATGATACTTGTACATAAGTTGATCTCATTATTCAAAACTCTGGCCATGTTTAATATGAGCAGCTTCCATTTTAAGAGTGTATAGAAATGATTAAAAAAATAAGGAAAAGATAATTGGTCCACCTTAAGAGTAAAGCTTGTTTGCCTTAAGGTAAAATATGTCTGTACGTAACTCACAAATAACCCTTTACATCCTTGTTCAACCTGCAGAAACAAAGTTGCTGTTTAATATTTGGACACAGCCGGGTTAAACAAGAAAAGCAGTGTCAATACTTTTGTCTAGCTCGCTTTATGAAAGCAAGCAAATGCATTTCCATAAATGTTAAACAATTCAGCTGATTACTGAGTTTGTGGTATTCCGGACAAGCGCTGTCAACAGGAAAGCTGCCGAGTGTGTTTCTGCTGTCTCTTCTTAACTTTTTCCCTGTCACTGATCAATAAATCGGTCAGGCTCTACCTCTCAGTCATTCCTTAAGATGTTCTGTTATAGGACGCTTCTTTCACTTCAGTCAACAAAAATTCACCTATCGAGTCAGTTGTTCTGCTTTCTTAAGCTGATTCAGTAAAGCTACTGTGGCAGCAAAATTATGTCTGTTCTCCTAATCCAAGTTGCTCATTTAGATGTTAACTAAGCAAATAATAATAATTACTATAATAACAAGCAAACCGAGCAGATGTTTTGTCCATCTCACAAACGTGTCACTCCCCAAACATTGAAACGCTGAGATAACACATAGGTCCTATTGTCCATGCCCATAATTTTCCTTTGACCTTTACGTTGAGGTGAAGGTCACTGAGATTCAAACTCATCCGAGCTTTTTTAGTAGATACATCAGTGGTGTGAATTTGAACATCCTACCTCAGATTGTTCTCAAGTTATTGCAATCACATAATTTTCAAAAAAAAAAAAACTTGACCTCTGACCCTGACCCAATTACAGTAAAAATGTAATCAGGTGATCTAGGGGTCACTGGCCATTTTTTGTGTGAACCTGGGATGAATTGGACAGGTAGTTTTGCTGTAATATTGTTAACAAACAGACAGTCAGACAGACCGAAAACAATACCCTGCCCCCCCTCCGGGGGCGGGGTGATAATAAAAAACACAAACAGCTGCTTTTTGTGACACATGGATAGAATCCAAAGAATTCGGGCACTTTCTGCTGCTCTGTGAATGTAGCCGCACTCCCATGCAGTTTTTCACATGCATTTACACACTTGGGTGAGAAAGTGGAGTTAAAGAGGCCTCTGATTCGAGTGACTTTAAAATTTTTAGGCTTATACAAAGATTTGAAATAAAAAAAAATCATCCAGCATTTGAAAAGAGATAAAAAGAAATATCCTGTACATATACACCAAAACACTTCTAAATTAGTGTTAAAGTAAAAATGGATGTTTTATATTAAACACAATCATGCTGCGACAAAAAACAAAACAAAAAAATATTTATATATACGTATGTGTGTATATATATATATATATATATATATATATATATATACACACACACACACACACATATATACATATGTATATATATATATATATATACATATACACATACATATATATATATATACATATGTATATATGTGTGTGTGTGTGTGTGTGTGTATATATATATATATATATATATACACACACACACACACACACGTATATATATATATATATATATATACATATATATATACATATACATATATATATATATATATATATATATATATATATATATATATATATATATATATATATATATGTAATAAATTTATGTGCAGAAGGGAGAGGTAGTATGTTTGGTTAAACGCACTGCCAAAAGCTTAGCGGCATGTCATCCGTTTACAGAGACAGAGACAACAAAGTGAGAAAAAAAAGAGAATGAAGCAGAGATATCAGCGAGTGAGTAAAGTGGAAAAAAATCAGAGAGAGTGAAAGTTAACATTTAGAAACAGTGGGATCCACTGGTCTACTCACTACAGGATTCTACTGAACAACCTTTTTACAACAGTTGGCAATTAGTTTCCTGTATATCTGATCAAAGAACACTGCACGAGTTGCTGAGGAGAGAGCTGTAGTGTGTGTGTGTGTGTGTGTGTTGAGTGTATCTTGGTATGAGTTTATGTCTGGTTCCCCTAAAGGCTATTGTGAAAATCTGTCCTGTACATTACTGAGGTATCTGTTAAGTGTTTCCAGCTGAGTGAGGTTTCTGTAAGTAAGGCTACTGAGGTGGAGCTGCTGACCTGGGTTGAAGAGAGATGGGGTAATGGGGTGAGAGACTTGAGCGTTGTTTGGGTTCTTCTGAGCACTAACGGCCTCTAGCATCAGCTACAACTATTAAGATTAAAATTTGTAAGCCCAATAATTCTTGCAGACATGTTCAACCCTAAATTTACACATTAATAATGGCAAGTAGGGATTCTCCCAGAGGAGAGTCAGAATCCCGCAGCAGCACAGCAAAGTTAAATAAGGAACCCTTAAAAGTGAGCAGACTCTCGCCCCATCACCCTGTTCTTCATTCCTTTTGAAACAGATGATGTAGATGTAAATGCAAAAAAGTCTTTCAACAATTAATCTTTAGCAAATGATGACTGCTTAAAAAAAAAAATCTGAATTGAAACAGCTGCGACGCGAGATGCAGTGACAAAGGTAATGTCCCGCTTTGGATTGAGGCGACATCTCATTCAGTCAATGCACACTGTACAGTGTGTCACTACATCTGCACATCTGTGGCAATTCTCTTTTTAAAAAATATTTTATCTACTATAATCCTCTATACAGATTCTACACAGTCTTCCAGAGGTCCAATCCAAAGGCTTCCTGGGTCAAATTGGACTGAGAAGCCATTTCTCTATTGTCATCTCCACACTTATGTGACATGTCCAATTCCACAGCAGTTGTCCCCATAAATCGTATCCTCCCATCAGTTCCGGGTACACCACAGTTTTCCAAAGAAGAGCTTGACTCGCTGCTGAGTTAAAGCTATGAAGAGTAATCCTGCTGTAATTGGCTATTGCAGAACGAGAGGTGGTTAGATGGTTGGTTGATGAATAAAGAGGCACGCTCATGCTGATGCTGCAGCAGTTTGCATTGGCTAAATCCTGTGAAAGTCAGTTGAGGCAGTGTTAGTTTATGATCACATGAGAGTGTTTGACGAAAGAGTTGTTTTTGTTTTGTTTTTTTACACAGAGTTGGGGACTGCCCCTCCGCTCACAAAGAAACAATCCAGCTCCAGGTGTAAAACAGACACACTGACGAGACTCGGGGCCAGTGTTCCTTCCATTCCCACAAGAGAGGATGAAGCCATTGCGTGAGTTAAAAAGAGCTATTCCATGTTCACTCACTTGATATGAGGGAAAAAAGGGAGAGGGAGCTTGTTCTTGGAAAAGGCTCCACGAGTCCGCTTTGCTCATCTTTGCTTCATTAACACAACGCTGCAGTGCAGCAAGCTTAGCGCTAGCAAGACAGCAAACTCTGACACTGATTACAAATGACAGTGTCGAAAAGAACAAAATAAGTCAGTAAATTAAATCAGATGTTCACCAAAATGAAAAGCTTATGAATATACTGTGTAACTGTCAAAAGCTTATCAATTGACTTTAGAAAGAGAGAGAAAAGATATACATCCATCAGCCTGAAATGGACAGAAAAGGCACTCTGGCACTACTGAGAAGCTACTGAGCTGCTGGGGACCTTTAAAAGGCTGCCAGTGTGTTCAGGATGTGTGTATGTGTGTATACTGTGCAGATGGAATGCTCAAGACAACTTCCACTGGGAATGTTCAATCATATGAAGTCTTTGCATTATTATAAAACATCTGATTTCCAAGTCTCATCGATGTTTGCCCACTACTGGGGACTATTTTGGCCAATTTAGTAAAACAAAGGTTCTTTATCGCGCATATTTATTTAGCTGTGGTAGTGTTCCATAAATATAAAATAGGTAAAATTCTTTTTACTTTGAAGGTTTTAAAAAAAGCCACTCTGGTCACACCCAAAGCCTACAGTCTCCTTCAGTCCTCCTTGAAACAGCTCAGTAACTTGTCCAAAATTGCCACTTCTGTCCATTCAAGCAGAATAAAACATTAGAGTTCAACTCCTAATTGCATATAGCAGAGCATCTCGCCATTAACAACTGAATTCTCTTCGTATATTAACCTACATTAAATTCTAACTATGTACAGAATTAGCAAGTGGTATTTACAAAGTTTGTCCACAAGGGGGTGGTCCAGGTCTGCATGAGGGTGAGCATACACTGTGTCAACAGAAACGTCATATATGATATGTAGTGATGTTGAAATTTAACATTCTAAACTTTGCTTATGTGGCTGGTGTTGAAATGATACAAATGTGATAAAAAGATATGAGGCTTGCATTTATCTTTTGTATAATGCAAAAAATTCTTATGCTTGGTATCGCTACCCTGCTACTAGGAGCATCTTCAGGATTTCATTCCAAAACACCGTAAAACATTAAACTAGTGCATACTGCTATCATTCTGACTTGGAAAAAACCCCCAAAACAAACTGAAAAAAAAACTAAAGCTAAAGCTAAGGCAGATATTAATAAATCAATATTTTCACACCGATGAGTCTCCATTTAAAATGTATTAATTGTATTTGATGCTGGAAAGTTTTTAATTGATCAGATAAGCTTAGAAAACAAAATCCTGCAGTAACCATTATTTCAAAAGAAGTTTCTCTTTTAGCTTCCTCCTGCTGTTATTTAGTATGATTCAATATCACAGTGATGCCTAGAGCTTCAAAAACAATCTCTGTCTCATGATTGTAAGCTTACGCCACACACATCGTAAACACCAAGTACACAATATCGTCAGACAAACTTTTCCCTGAGGCAACAGCTGGTAGCTGGTTTCTGTCCAGCTACCCAGCTCGAACTGACTTAGCAGCAATCTAACCAGCTGAACAAATACTTTTGGATAGTCACTATCCATGCAACATGAAGTCGTGTTTGCGTATGTCACTCTACAAACTTCACAGGTCCAAAAAATGTTTCCCTGCACTAGACCCTCAGTCAGAGCCTGTACACACCCCCACCCCCACCCCCGTGGTCCATCAATATTCTCCCTCACTGTACACATATCTCAAAAATAAAAGGACTCCTCACACACTTCTCAGTGTGTGTGTATATTTGTCTTTCGAAAGATGACATGTACACACACACACACACACACAACTGAGGAGGGACCTTCAAATTCTCTACATTGTACAATACAATACTTCCATGGAAGCCATCATGTTTCTTATATATATGTCAGCTTATACATATCACTTATATTTATATAGATTTATACATACATTCTTTTTCTGTGGAATTCCTTTTTGTCCTGTGAAAAGGGAATTCCATCTGTAGCACCTCCCTCCATCTATCCAACCTCCTTTCCTCGTTCCTCCAGTTCTCACCTTCCTTCCCGCCATTCCCATCCTGACACATTCCTACTTAAATGTCTTTCTTCGATCCATTAGACCCTCTGAGACAACATACACAGATTCACAGGGAAACATACCTGCTCCACTCTCATTTTAGTATTTCTATGAAATTACTTTAACCTTGCCCATGGCTTCTGATATTTAATATATTTGGATGTCTTTGCTTTTGAAAACTGTAAACCAACAATAGTTAATAGCTATCTAAACCGAGTTTATCACCCAGCATGGGTAATAAATGTAAATCTGTGCATTTGCTCCTGTGTATAATGGCAATGGCATGAAAATGGAGCAGTGTTTCAAAGATGATGGTAAAAGGCATGAAACCATTTGTGTCTCCACTGCAGGAAAAGTGGCAGGAATCTTGTAGTTTCTGAGGAAAGGTGGTCATGAATAAGAGGTGACTTTCGGACTCCAGGGATGCAGAGAGGACCGGGATGTCAATGAGTCTGGAAATCTGTGATGTAATGAAATCTGATTCTGTACAGTGTTTGCAAAATCCAGAGGCAAAAATAAAATCTGATTATCCAAGTGCAACAGAATGCAAGAACCTGTTTAGTGTGTTTCATAATTGTAAATCCAAAGGTCCAGTTGTCTTGAGTCTCGTAGCTTGAGGTTAGGAGGATGAAGAGATGATGAAGAGGTTAAGATTACTGTCTACCTGTCAGATTATCCATCTTTCTCCCACATGTCCAGGGTTTTATCAGGGCAGTGGCGTTCTTGGGGAAAAGGCAGCAGGGGGTTGATTAATCATCCTCTGTGTAATGAGCGTGTGAATGTATACACGCATGCCTCCTCCACCGCTATGACACCTCACTGCCGAACACTTCCAGCACCAGTGGGGTGAGCTGCATGCTGTGCTCGGGCTGGAAGGAGAGCGAGCGGTACTGCTTGGAGTGCTCCTCGTTCAGGCTGCGCAGGTCAGCCAGCTTCTGGATCATCTTGGCGTAGAGCAGACGTCCACCTGGGTGGTTGACTCGGATGTAGGCCTGCAGCGCCTCAGACAGGCGGTCCTGGAGCTGCTCGACCCGGGCGTGGTCTTGGACACCAGGACGATCTGATATTGGAGAACCAAGAGGGTGGAGGGAGTGGAGAGTATAGCCCATCATGAGCACACAACAAATAAGATGGATACAGGGATAGCCAAGCAGAATCAGAGAAAATTAAAGAGTAGAGCAGAGTGAGATTGGACATGGAAGGTGTGGGTGGGTGGAAAGAGAAAGAGAACATCTGTCAGAACATTTTGTTGCTGCATATATAGAATTTAAATTCTAAGTGAGTGTAATAACAGCCTACAGACATGCTCCCTGTTCAGTTTAATGTAACATAAGGTAATATATTTTATTCTGATAATAAAAACATGTAATTTCACATCACAGTTTTTACCTGAAAAATATGCACATTTTCATCAACATTCACATTAATGATTATAATTATTATTTTTAATCCTGGTCGGCCCATGACTCAAACTATGTCTTCAATTTTGGCCCATCCTATGACTGAGTTTGACACCCCTGCTCTACGACATCCTCCCTGCACTCAGCAGAGACGGCTGAAACATCGACCCTGTTACTGTCTCTCCATGTCCGTGCTTTCATAGACTGCATCTATTTTATATTGTACATTTCGATGTTGCTGTCAGAATAAGTTTAGCTACTAAGAAACACACACCACTTTACACACAGTATTGTGCAAAAGTCTTGAACCACCCCTCTTTAAAATATATATATATATATATATATATATATATATATATATATATATATATATATATATATATATATATATATATATATATATATATATATATATATATTTTGCTTCCAAGGAGCAACAGTTCTCCAGCTTTCTGAAGGTCTTTCAAAGTTTGTCTTTGGACACTGGCTGCTTTTTCATTCATTTTCAGTCCAGCCCTTGTACCTGACTATTTTCAGAGGAATGTTTTTAGGCACTTGGTTACAATCAGCCTGTCGCAAAAACATCATTTATTCCCATTTCTTTAGTTGAATCTGCAAAAAAAAAAAAAATGTGAACAATAATAGTTTGACAGGGATAAAATATTATTTTTGCACCAACAAGATGATTCACAAAAAGCCTGACAATATCATGGCATAGTGCGCCGTGTGTCCTTAAAATTTTTGAGGAATCTGGACAAGTGGAGAACAAAAGAAGAAGTAGCAGGCCTAAAACTATGTGCAGCAGATGAGCAATATCTGAAAGTCCTTAAATAAAATAGGAAAAACTACTTAAGAAATTAGAAGAAAGTTAGCCTAAGAGAGTTCAGTTCGTGTCTAAGAATAAAGGTGGGCATAGAGAAAATTGACTCATTAGATGTGAACAAACTCTGTTTTGTTTAATAAATCACTAGTTGCCATTTTTCCAGCAAAATAAAGAGTGAGGGGTCACTCAAAACTTCTACACAGCACTGTGTATGAGTAGGCTTATAAAAAGAACACAAATGTCTGCTATCAATGGACAATCAGACCATGGTGATGAGATGTTCAGGGTCTTAATCTCTTCTGCCACTCCTATTGTTAGTCGTTCTTATTACTGGATAAATATATTTTGATCCCTCTTCTTGCCTGTGTTTGTAAATCTGCACCATAGAGAGCAATGCTGCATTATGTTCAGTTTGTATTGTAACTAAAGATGTGGAGAAAACAATTTCTATTGAATTACTTTTGATAGTAATCTAAACTAGAAAGAAACATGCAGTAACTAATGATTTTTCTGCCCCCCAAAACATTTCTTTTCTAATGGGGGGCTACCTTCTATGTGCCGTTGCTTTGATACAAATACTGTGTCCCCAAGGCTCTCAAGGATCAAGGAAAACAAAACAAACTGTTTTTGAAATGGTGTACATTCCCATCAAATGACCCTGCTGCTCAACAGATTTTTGTCTGTGATTCAGAGATCTGATACTCTTTATGTTCATTCATCGGCCAAAACATGTAATTTACAGCATGCAAACTTCTGGTTCTCACGCTGTGTTGAAACTACATGCCTTCATGTACTGAACAGAACATTTTGTCTTCCAGGAACAGCTTTTTCAAGTGTTACCGGCAGCACACAGGTCTATAGGGGGAATCTAGGTCGTAAAGCAAATGTAACACACATCCTGTGCCATGCTGTTCAGACTTTGATGATACGGTGCTATTAGTAGTGAAACAGCCCACTAACCATCTCTAATCTCTAGTCTCAATCTTTAAAGCATGGCTCAGCTGGAAATACACCCAGACAATGAAGGCATAAATGAACACACAAGCAGGAGCAGCAGTACCTGGGGAGAGCAGGCAGATGGCCATCAGCAGCACGTGTTCCTCCTCGTGCAGGTTGAGTTTCTTTAGACCGACTTGGAATTTCACCAGTGGCTCCAACAACTCCAGAGTGTGACCCGCTGTGAAGGACGGGACAAACTCACTGTTAGTACATTGTGTATTTCTGTTGCCTTATGAATGAAAACACACTTTATGTAGTGTGAGACTTCAAAGAAAACACTGCTCTGTGTCGATTTATATTTTGTGGACAGAGAACATTGCTTCCTGCTCTTCGTGTATGAGCGAATAAGCACAGAGTGTGTGTTTGTGGCTGCTTTACTGAGTCCATGAAAATACCTGAAGTTAAAACCTCACTGTAATGTGCAAGTGTGCAGAAAAGCAGAGTGTGGGGGATCCTTGTAGGGCTGTTACATAAACTGGGAGAAAAATAATCACAGCTGTGTGTCACCAACTTGAACAATTAAGGCGCTATACTTGAGAGTGTGCAAAGCTATGGCTTATCAATGCTTCCAGAGCAGTGACTCAACAGGAGGACGCCACATATTGTGAGAATATGCGTCTGACATGCTCTGTGCACACTTCTTTATGTACCGATTATGCAAAAGAAATAAACAAAACATGCAATGCAGCCACTAATTCTATAGTTCTACTGTGGAGCTATGAATAAGATGAAACCAACCCTTTGTAACGTCACTGATGCAGTACTTAAAGTCAGGTCCTCCACAGCTCCAGGACATGTCTTCCAGATTGAATGACTGGTTTGAACGCAGCATGATGATCTCAATGGCACTTGACTTTAAAAGAGCGATCTGGTCCTCTGCTGTCAGGTCTCTGTAAAACAGACACAGTTACAGATACAGCACGAGTTCCAGTCTACTGTAAATGATTTCAGTCAGAGACAGCACTGTCAAATCAGTGAAGCTGGACTGTTTGTTTTTTTAAAATTTAAAGAAGAAGGTGTTTTAAAAGTTACACCTGTATCACTTCATGAACAGTTCATTCAAGCTAATTTTGCAATAGCAGATTAAAATTAAAATAGATTATGACACAAATGGCTACCATGGATAAATTAAATACAATTTAATTGAAATTGAAAAATATAATTTTTTAATTGTAAAATGTTCTGTTAATATAAAAAAAAAGCCAAAGAAAACAAATAGAGCCTGTGTTAAACTTTGAAAAAGGTCAGAATTGCATTAGTGTGTAACCATGTAGACGTGTAGAGCAACCATCAACTTTCAGCTTTCTGGTCTCAGCGTACACATGACACTCTTCCATCCCTCAGTGAGTTCTACCTAACCACCTCTGCTCATAAATGAGGATAAATGTGTGAGTGAGAGAGACAGCAGAACAGAAAAAAGTATTTAATTGTTACTGTAGCAACAGAGAACTTTGCAAACAGAACTAATATGTGCACGTCCACTCACTGACACAAGAAGGTGTTAATTTAAGAGAATCAACTCTCTCTTAATGTTTTACCTACACTTTTCATGTCATCACTGCTGATGATCCTCTTTTCTTTATTTTTAAATCACCAACATTATTCCACAGGGGATCAAAATACTGTTTAAATGTCTCTATAATACCCTTTACTATAAATAAATAAATAAGGATCTTAATATATAATAGCCTTTATATTATCCACATCAAGACAGTGGTAGGATAATTTCAAATAGTAGCTGGATAGTCAATACCTGGATTTTAAAAAATCACAAACTTCTTCATCTGGGCTCCACTACATACTGTGAGTCTGCGCTCACTCATGAGGCAATGAAAATAAATCTAGGTGTACATAAGCCATTACTAGTTCCCAAGGTGCAGACACATATGCATTACGTATAGCCATGTTACAGATACCGTACGGCATGTTTATTCTTTTGTTCCACGGTCTCTGTACGTGCATACATTTATAAATTTATCTCTGCTCAGCATTTATTCATAAAGCTACAGTCTGTTCCAGAGTATTCTTGGAAGAGCTTGTTTGTTTGGGGTTTGATGATAGCATCTCTCCTTGCCCAGTAATGTCCAGCAAACAACTGGGCAGCAAACCAGTGTGCTCTGCATGTGGGTGGGGAGCTTGTCCAGGCTTCAAGCCTTTGTGTGTGCTACTAGTTAGCTGCACAATAACTTAACTAGTCAAAAAAAAGCTCATTTCTAGAAACTCAGTGAGACAGTATGTAACTGCAGTGAGAATAGCATTACTAGAATATAGCACACATTTTGCACAAGAGAATTCTAGCATAGTTTGCATATCAGAGCCCTTGTGAGCCCACCTGTGGCAATCCTGCAAATAGCAATTATTGTTACAACTTATCAATCTGCCAATTGCTTTTTGTTCTCTTGTTTATTTACGCAAAAACATTTATTATATTATGTTAATAACTAAAATGCTTAAGTCTACTATCAAAGCTGGTACTCTTTGGCTTTTATTTAAATTTCAGTGGTGCATTAGGAACCATGTAAACCCAAATAAAGCTGACATAGTTTAAACTAATAAATGTTTAACGACTGTTGTCAATTTAAAATTGAGTCAATTTTTAAAAAAAAAAAAGAAAGAAAAGGGAAAAAAAAAGCAGCATTTAATAATAAAATACTTCAGTGTACCTCTTTGGCAAATCTCACTTATAGTGGCTGTAACTGGTACCTGAACCCTGGGATCATCTTGGCAAAGCCTATAACCTTCTGGATGCTGTAAGACACCAGGTCAGCCAGGTGGGGCAGCATGGAAAGCTTTGTGTCCTCCTCACTGGAGTCTGGACTACTTGTACCGTCCTGGTACATCATTAACAGGTTGCTGAAGTTCATTTTGTTGTCCACTGACTCTGCTCAAGGATGGGATTAGGAGACAAGTGGACAAAGGAGGAAGGGGGAAAAAAAGGTATGGGGAGGGGCAAAATAAGGAAGGGATTAGAAGAAAATATTTAGAACACACATAAATAGCAAAGAGCCAGTGAAAGGTTAAACAAGGGGAGATGGCAAGTAAGTTTACAGTGAACCAGTGAATTTAAATTAAATAAGTGCTAAAGACTTTTAAGTAATTTGATAAAAGGTATTAAGTGCATGTTTGATCATATGGCAAAGAAGCTAAAATTTCTTAAAGATGGATGTTTCACACACAGCAGCACAGCAGATCAATACAATCACCACAGTTTCTAGGTGGGCATTTAAGATCAGCATCAATGATTCAGTATCTGACTAAATGTGAAATGTGACCACAAGCAACCCTCCTATTTTTTGTAACTTCAAATATGAGTATTCCTTCATTTGGTCTGTGCTTATTTTCCACAATGGGTACAGTCCAAGAACTCACTGGCAATGCAGCTGGTGTGATACAGTCGCTAAATGAAACCTAGTTATTATTTTTTTTAATCAACAGATCCCTTCCCAGCTGCGTCACTGTTTCCTAACTCCAGAGTGATAAAAGAAAAAACACACAAGAAAAGAAGAAGTCTTTATTGTCTCACCAGGTGAGTGGTTGAATGAGTCAGATGAGGCATCAGAGAGTGAGTGAAGAGAGGCAGCTCTGCTGGCACTGCGTGTAACCGGGCCTTCACGTACCGGGGGCTGCAAACACACACAGAAACACAAGCAGCTGACATTCACAGCACTAAACAACCCTTTGAGGAACTCAGAGAAGTCAGTAAAGCTCCCGTTTCAACAATATTGGACTATTAAACACTTATAAATGTTAATAAATGTTAACCTGACTGGCACACATTATTGTTACCTGTTTAACTGTTAGCAGTTATTCTACAGCCATATTATGAGAGAATCTATGAGAATCTTAAAATATCTACCTTATATATACCTTGCAGTTATGTCACAAAAATAGTACTGTCATTAATGTAATTGTTTTTTATAGTCATTTTTTGCCCCCCCCCCATATTGAATCCAGATTTCCTGAGTATCAGTATCAAGTTAGAAATTCTAGTATCTTGACAACCTTAGTATGTACACCATTAATGTTTAGTGTCTAAGCTGATCTTGGTGCTTTTAAAAGGAAATATCAGCTCAGCAGGAAGTGGGAGTGACAGTGCTATCTGTGTATGCAAAATAATATGTGAAGATAATAATAAACTAAGTAGGCGCTTAAGTACGTGGTACAGCGCCTCCCAAGAAAGTATCAGCTTATTGCCAAGGTCATGCCTTTATAAAGCTTGCACCCATTTTATTCATCTGAAACCATGATACCTATTTTTGGTGATACTTTCCTTACCTTAGTTCGTCCAGCCGACTTAAATGTGTAGTAATCCTTATATGCTTTATTTTAAGATTGTCAAATTACTTCATCTTGTAAGGTTTACATACTATTCAGTGTGATACCCAGAAATAAGTAGGTTACAAATTCGGGTATTTACAAACCAATTAAAGTGTGGCTGTGGCTGTCACATCAGTGTGTGCAAGAATCTTATAGTACATTTCGGCCAACCTGTATTCTGTACCTCCTATGGTATGAACGACCCACCTGTTGTAGCCCACACAGGGGAGGTTATCTGAATGTATCAAGTTAATGAGACAGTCAAAGAAAACACCACTTCTGGGTGAATGACTTGTATTAATGGTGATGGGTAAACTGAAAACAAACACGGGTGATGATAGCCTTCGCTTTCGTATACTGTACAACACAGTCAGTTTATTCTGTACCTCTCAACAAAAGTACCAGAAGTATGTTAGTAAATTTTCTTTCCAGCATGATTATGATTACAAATTCTACCTAATCACACTCATTAGGTACAAAATAAAGAGACATGATTCAATGCTTCAGGAAGCCTTTGTTCCTGGGTGTTCCAGGTCATGACAACATGACCTGTCGTCATAGTGGAAAACAACATAAATGTGCGTCATCAATCATAATGTGAGTAGAGTGTGGACGGAGAGACTAACCCTAAAGCGTGTGAAGTCAGAATAGGAGGCATCGTAGGTCTTGTGGTGAGCTTCCACCAGGGAGGAGATGATCTGAGCCTGCTCGTCATTCAGCCGTGGTCTCATGGCCTCCCGGGCGGCCTCCTCCTCTTTTCTCTTCATTATCATTTCCCTTTCCGTTGAACTTCTTCGTCGGTCAGTATGACTGCAATGGAGAATAGAATAAGGGACATATTAGCACATTTTACAATGAAATTATGAAAAAGTGAGTAAAATCAAGTGAGTCTAACTGACGGAAAAGCACTTCCTGTGTTGTACCTTAGGTGAGAGTTAAGGCATTTTTAAAGGCAACATTATCAAGGAGTTGCATACACACATCATCTTAACATCGACATCCCAAATTATTACCGGCTTTAAAGGTGAGATTACAGACAGTCAGCAGTAAATGCAGCTAAGGGGGATGTAATGTAAACCCCAAATATTTCTATCCTAGGTTACATTACCATGCATCTCTTCAAGCTGGCAAGCAGAAAAACCTGTCATGTCTCCTGCTTTTTCATACAGATGATGCAGTGAATGTTGGACATTTAAGTGCCTTTTTCCTTATGCATGCTTCAGGAATAGAGACTGCAGGGAGTGGGGCGCAGTGGTGCAGAACAAAATAGACTTACTGTTTATAGTGACTTGACTAGATGGTTGCTTCAGAATTCCTGGGTTTGCACACACACATCTTAACGTACTGTATTGCTTTACAACCTTAGACTATCAAAACCTACAATCTAATACAGATTTTGGATTTTGAGCACTATGTACAATGACAGATGGCTGTGAATCCTCTAACAAAATCTGACCCCTTTGATCATAACAAACCATGAGAGATGACACATAAAATTTCATTAGAAAATAACCTCACTGTCAACATTTCCTAAAGTGGTTAATCTCTGTCTTCACATTAAAATTCTCAAAGTGAAACTGGACAATCTGGAGTTAGTGTCAGCTTCTTTCCAATGCATCAATTACAACTTCCAGCAAAGAAATACTATGTGAACAACTGAAGAATTGCCTCTAAGGATTCATAAATACAGCAATATTACACTATATTGCTGGTTTAACGATACTAGTTCTAGCTATTGATGTGGAGTCTATTCTCATTCTTTGAGCTTAGTATGAGCACTATGTGCAATTCCCACAAGACATTTTTCTTCTTTTAAATGAGGATTTGGATGGTTGTTGGATTGAAGTTTTCATAAACAGTAGAAATACTGGGAAATAATTCTGCAGTTAGTATTTGTGTTATCCAAAGCTGGAGTCCATGGGGTCACTGTAGTCACTACTGGAGAAATGCACTGACCTCTGAATGCCTTGGCCCATATTATACCTTTGACTCTTTGCCACAGTAAACAATTACCCATGAAGAGCTCAACTGGGCCGACAGACAGCATGATTGCCAGACAGACTGCAACTGCCAAGGAGAGACAGGCTGTCGTGGCTCAAGCCCAGAAAGATGAGGTTGCAACACGGCAAGTCTGTCGATCTGGCAGCTACAGAGATACTGTTTACACTTTTTGCACAATTAATTTAGCTTTCATCACATTATGCTACTCGTGTAGGTTTGCAGGAATGGCATTTTTGCCATTTTTTTAAGAGACGGGGACCTTGTGTAATTTAGCTGTAGCCTCTAAAAGTTTAACTACGTATTTGGATCAAAGGTATAAGGACAGCAAATAGTTACGTACTTTATAGTTCAAGAGACCAATTACATGACATGGATAATTGTAAATTAAATAGAACTTAGACAACACACTTCATACTGAATACTAGTTGTTTTCCTGGAAGTTGTAAACAACTAATTTTAAAGTGGACTTTGAGTAATTCCACCCTGGAGTGCAATCACAGACACTGCGTTACATAATCACATGATTTGATGCAAAGCCCAACAACAACAACAACAACAAATACTACTACTTGAGGCTTAAAAAGGCAATTCAATAAACTTGACTGCTTAGCTAACTAGGTTTTACTTGGCTTTCATCTCTTTTAACTGACTGTAATTAATTAGGCTTTGGCTACACTCCAGTGTCCATCCAGTCACAAGCCAGGACTGCCTTGAACCACTCCTTGTGGTGAGGACATCCAAGTAACTCAATCGTGAATGGGCGCAATTTGGTCAAAGTTTGGCACAAGACGTCAAAGACGCTATTCTAAGGCCCAGAACATGATTGAACCAGTTTCCAGCCAAGTTTGAACGTTGGATGGAATCATTAAGGCTTTCCACAAAACACAACCGACCATCAAAGGAACATCTTGACCACCCCAAAGCACTTGGCAGGCAGCAGCAGTTTACCAAAAGAAAGTCTGCTGTTTGGAAAGCCAGTGATTGGATGTGGTGAGGTTGTGCCCGGCATGGCAGAGGACAGCAAAGAAAGAAAGAAAGAAAGAAAGAAAGAAAGAAAGAAAGGCAAAGTGTGATGGGGCAATTAATTAAAAACTAACAGGTTTTGGTCAATACCAGTAAGAGCCAGGGACACTGGCAATGAGGGAACAGCAGAGTGCTGTGGTGGAGGCCAGAGGTTCGCAGCGGGCTTACTCATTAACCAGCCAGCCGATCAGTTAAACACAACTGAGGCTGCTAACACTCAGATTTGGTGAGATATATGTGAAGCTGGTTCTGGTGTATAGCCAGTACTGTTGTACTAATGCCCTGGCTGTGAGGGTGGGAAAGTACATTCAGGTCAGTTAGACATCAGGGCACCTGAACATGCTGACTGTGATATCAAATAGCATTTCAATAGAAGCATTTATGGTGGCAGGAAGGTGTGCAGTATAAACACAACATTTTGTGTCTACACAGCAAATTTAAAAAAAAAAAAGTATTTTACTGATGTGGGCATTAATCTAACCACTCATGCACCTTTGTCTTTTATCAACAAATACATCAGGATCCCTTGTTTTTCTTTCACAATAAATTTGCAAGTTAAGTTCCTGCACAAGCAAATATGCCAAGCCGTTTCAACAGAAAACAGAGGATTTATTTGCATATACAACATGAACATGAAGACAAAACTCTGTCATATTTGGTTAAGAATCAGCACATTAGCTACATTATAAAAATCTATACTGACGGAAAAGCTGTGAGAGCAGGCCTTCTGGATGCACACTATATACCTCTATTTGACCTGTTTGGTCTACAAAGCGAGCATCTGGCAATTCTGTTTATATCGGGCAAGTGTAAAGGTTGTCAAAGGGACAGAATACAAAAGAGTTAGAGAAGAGGTGAAGAATTTAAATTAGGGAAGTGATGGGCTTGGCACTGAAGGCAAGACTCCAGCCATCTAAAGGCTCGAATGTTTCAGAAATTCTCCTGCACTTTTAATCCTGTTACAAATAAACATGCTCAAGGATCAGCATACAAACTTACACAAACATTGTATTATCTCTCACACACACACACACACAAGCAGTGTGGTCCTCTCCTGGCATCTCTCTAACCTCTGTCAAATAAGGACAGCGTAGGGGTGTTTACTACGAACTCAGTTGGCTCAGCTAAAAGAGGGAACACGCACACACACAGACACACACACACACACACACACACGCAAGATGGCAACTGAACTGTGACTAAAAAGTCTTGTTCATACTCATTTATTATAAGTTATCCTGGAGAAACAATGCATACAAACATTCTGAAACCTAATCCTTATGTTATGATAGTTTTCCATGGAAATAAAAGCTGACAAAGACATTATTTTAGTGCGAAAATACTTGTGAGTCAGAAGTTTTAATACAACCACAGCGAGGCATACTGATGAAATAAATAACAAACAGCTGCGATCAGAACACAGTAACCACATGGTGATATATGAACACAACATTCATGATTGTCAGTGGTCATGCATGCAAAAGGCCAAAAGGACTAAATGATTCCCACTGGGAAAAAAATGCTTTGAAAACAACTATGATCACTTGTTTATTTTTTTCTCCTTTATTAACTCCACCTATAGTTATGAGGAGTGTAACGGTACAAAGCTCGGCTCATACTGCGGTACAGAAGCCACGGTTCACTGAATTTAGGTTTGGTTCATTGGCATACATGAAAGAGTTATTTCTGGAGCCAATGTTGATTTATGTGACTAAAACAAACAATAACAAAGACAACTTTCAACAATGTACATAAAAGCCACATTTGACTAGAAAAAAATGAAAATTGGGAAAAAAATAACTGATGATCAATTGATCAGTATCTACTACATATCAACTGAGAGGTCTGTTATTGTTTCACTACTAAAACACAGTGTAACTCAACACGCCTCAGAAAATAAAGCTGACAAAATAGTCCTCTTCTAATGAGATTCATGAGAATGAAATTAATCAGTATCTACATATTACCTTATTATGACCTCATGCTTATTTATTCCCAATATTATCAATTACTGATTTTCAGCAGATCCTATTTGTGACCCTCCTGTTTACAGGGGGAGGAGCCAGCTAATGAACAACAGCTGGTTAGAAGCTAACATTCTGCCAGCTAATGTTAGGCTCAACTGTCCTAAAAATCACACTTTCCCCAGTACAGGCTAACAGCAGCCAAATAAGCAGCGCTTAATAAAACATCAGCGGTTACCGATAGAGAAGTCCTGGAAATCCTCAACAACTCACCTCAGTATCACTGTCACTGGACAGAAGTGAGCTTCTCTCACTCAGCGACTCGTTTTGGACTCTTTTCACAAAGTTTTACAGCCTCATCTAGAGTAAACAGCCGTGGATGCTTCATGATGTAAACGGCGATCTCACAGTCTGCACTCACTAGATTAATGCCGGCCAGAGCGTTTGAGGGAACTTGGAAGTAAGAATGTAAAATATCTTAAACATTTAATTAACACATATTTATGATTTCTGATTTATTTCTAAAAATTTATTATTAAAATATGTAAAAATATAGTGTGTACAAAAACTTTTTATACACAGACAGCAGTAAAAACACGCCTGTCGGCCACGGCCGTTATGGGGTTTTGCAAGGTGGCTGTTAGTGGCCGCTATGGGATACAGAGGGTTAAAACACAGACCAAATTTATTTAGATCTTTTTTTCCAGTACAGTAACCGTGTGACCTGTTCACGGTTCAGTGAACCAAACCGTAGCTTCTATACCACGGTTATCAGTTAGCCACGGTGAACCATTACAGCTCTAATAACAATAAATGTGTGGGTATTAGCAATGTTGTATCTTGCTCTGTGTTGGGATGACTCTGCATTTTCCAGAATCTCTGAGTGTGTTAATCACAATATATCCACATCAGTACAGATAACTGTGTTATTTTGTAACTGCAGGTACGCACAGCAGTCCACATATACTCTGAGTCAATTATCCACATTGTAACATTACCGTCTAAATTTAAGAAGCTGTTGATTGTATAG
Organism: Pterophyllum scalare; assembly: GCA_024447675.2. Classification (NCBI taxonomy): domain Eukaryota; kingdom Metazoa; phylum Chordata; class Actinopteri; order Cichliformes; family Cichlidae; genus Pterophyllum; species Pterophyllum scalare. The sequence goes on along the minus strand of JAMQGT020009152.1, from coordinate 25,042 downwards.
CTAGGAATGTGATTGTTTCCATCTTACATTCTTAGTTTCTTGTCACAGTCAGAATATGTATAGCTATGTAGAGGCTTCAACGTGATTATCTGAAAACTTACCTATAAAATCTTATTAATATAATCATAACATATTTCATATTTTTATATAATTTTGGTAGTTACTTTAATCACAGACTGCCAGCAACACTTGGACTACTGTGATGGGAGTTATTCAGAGTTAATAATGTGAATTGGGATTTAATGTCAAGCTTGCTAGAATGTAATCCTGCTATATTTCTTTACAAAGTCACCCTGAAATGACACAATTACAGTTGGAGTTACAGTCACAATTACAGTAAGTGTCTTCTATAACAGATTTATTACTAAGGAGGTAAGACCTTAAGGTGGCACACAGTAAAAAAATTGTTTCATAGACACAATAGAGACAAGCAGAGCAGCTGTAATTCCCAGTAGTGAAAACAGTGGGCTTCCTTTTCCCTAAAAACCTGTATATACGCTCTGACAAAGAGACCATTTTATCCACATAAGAGTCCCTCTCGCTCTCTCACGTCTCGCTCACTCTTCCCTCTTCTTTCGTCAGCCACAAACAGACACTACAGTGTAGTTCGGCTATTTATGGTGAACATGGTGGCAATCATCAGTCTGAACCCTGCCCTGCATCAGCTCTGTTACACACACACACACACACACACACACACGCGCACACACACACACACACACACACACACACACACACACACACACAATTTGTTTGTGAATGAAATGGATCCTCAACAATTCTGTCTCTTTGAAGAAAGCGAATCATTGTTGACAAGTACTTTAACCCCTCCTGGCTTCCTTCCTTTCTGCCTGCTCTTTTATTGTAATCTTGTAATCTACTACTTGTTATGGTTATTAAGCTCATGCACAGAAGTTGGTGGCACTTTCTATTACAGTACAGTTATATTACTGTGAAGTAAATTCAAGTGGTGCTTTTTCTGTATTTCATATTTAAATAAGTGGGATGCAGGACCAATGATGCAAGCATTGTATAATGTGATAATTTGTAAATATGCAAAATAACTAAGTTAGTCATTGTGCATCAGATAACATTTTGTGTTAACAAGAGGTGAGGTGATGGCTCCTTTTCCTTCACAGCACCCTCTTCTTGTGTTACACCCAGGCCTGGCGCTACATGCATAACCAACACAGTTAAAAGCAGAACACTAACAAACTGCCTCTGAAATTATAATGAATTTTAATGCTTTAATAATACCAACTAAAATTCATTGATGAAAAAAACCCCATCTGGTAGGCTAAAAGCAAAATTAACATTATTCTGTGCATCAACTATCTGATCCAAGACTGAGTTTGCCATATGGTACAAGTCTTATGCATATTGACTATTACAGATATCCTTCTGATCAGTTTACATCAAACCATTGATTTGATTGGCTGAGACCAGCTACTCAGTATCTCAGACACCTAAATGAATATTACATCAAAGGTAAGTCAAGCAGGAGCAAAGCTGTTAATTCTCTCTTAATATCAGTCTCAGTATCAATCTGCAAAGGCTCGTGTATGAGGTGAGGCATACTTTTACAATTTTAATAGTGTCAGTGTACATCAAAATCCACCAGAAACATAGAATAATGGTATTATTTTAATAATACATGTTGACAATAAGCTGTGGTAATTTTTTCCCATCTAAACTTATCACAAAAAATAAGGAAATTTGTGTTTGGTTGATTATTTCTTTGTTGAAACTTTGCTTCTTGGCAATAAATCTTATGCCACTGGAAAGTCTGTTTATTTCCCCTTAAATGGAGCCACATTTGTAAAGAAAATGCATTTGTGGGTTGAGCAGCAGAGTTTAGTATGTGGGTTGCGCCCATGAAAAACTTGCCAAATCTTCTCTGTTTGTTAAATGAATAAATAGTTAAACTGTCAATATGTCTTGTTTCCCATCCCATCCAATAAACAATGCCACACAAGAACAGAATAAGCTGTTTGGTGTTAGTAGAGAAGATTTTTTCTTCATGGGTGAAACCCACACGCTCCAGTGTGCTGCTCAACCCACAAATGTATTTTCCTTACAAATGTGGCACCATTTAAGAGGAAATAAACAGACTTTCCAATGGTATAAGATTTATTGCCAAGAAGCAAAGTTACAACAAAGAAATAATCAATCAAACACAAATTTCCTTTTTTTTTTTGTGATAAGTTAATGCATACATATCATTTTAATGTATCTTAGTTTTTGGTTTATTCTGCTGCGGTATGAATTATTTTCCACAATGATGCAATCCAGAGGGCGTTTCTAAAGAACATGCTGCTTCTTAGTGGTCTTCTAGGTTGTCCATCTCTAGAGCAGATAGAGAACCCCCACAGCATGTTTCACTAAGTATTTGATACCCACCCCAATGACTTACAAGTAATAATTAAAAGCAAAAAACACTCCTGATCCTGTACTTGCATGCCAAGCAATGCTAACAACAAAAACTATATTGTTAGTATGTATGAGGTCAGAAAGGTCAACTTACACTCTTTCATCATGCCGATATCAATGCAGCGTTTAAGACGACAGGCCTGGCAGTGACGCCGGTTGTCTTTAGTGATGGTGCAGCTCCCATTAAATGGACATGTGAAGGAAGCTTTACGTTTCATACTGCGCCTATAAAGAGCCACAAGGAATCAATTACTCATTTAGAATAATTTATTATCGGTGTTAATTGAAATATAAGGGATATACTAATAAAAATAAGTGTTGCTGGTGATAACCCATGTACAGATGAATTGAAAATGCTACTGAAACACATACAGCCAAAATTAATTCCACAAGAGTTAAAATGAGAAGGACCAATCAGCCACAACATTGCACAGGTATGCCCTGTGCTGTCAAGCAATGTCTTTTGCTGGGGCATGGGGAAAAAAAAACTGGAACTGGGACATTTGATCATTTTGGTCGTGTGGGCTGCACAGTGAGGCTTCTGTGGTGAAATTGCAATTGGCTTAGTTTGAAGACAGGGACAATTTATCTCTGTTGTATTTCTTGAGCTGTTTTTGTGGTTTGGTGTGGCATCTTGTGGAAAAGCCAGTGCTGATGGGTGCTGGTCTGCAACAATGTTTAAAGTGGGTGGTACGTATCAAAGTGACATCCATATGAATCCCAAGAACCAAAGTTTCCCAGTGAAATACGGCATTAAAACAAGACTGCCATGTACTTCACTTGTCAGTGAATTTTTTTCTTTTTATTGTGGCTTAATACTGAGCATACATTTTAAATATCATTGTTTGAGTGAGAGAAAGTATAGAGAGATGGGGAAGGAAATGAAAACAACAGGACTGCAGTGACCATTGAATAATTTATCATTTTATGAAACCAGTGCAAGCGTGTTCATGTAGCCTGACAGAAATAGACAAACTGTACCTCGATATCAACAACAAAATATACTTCATTATATACTTCAGACATTGTACACACCTCATTAATGTGGAGGCAACGGCGATATCTAAAACAATAATGCAAATTCAGCTTGGCAATGTTCAATAAACAGAATGGTGATTTTCCCCCCTAAAGCTATGGAATGTAAAATTTAATTAATGTTAAACTGGAAAGACCCAAAAGTAAATGACAATATCTCCCATTGCTGCCTGAAAGTAAAAACAAAACAGCTTTTATTTCTCATTTTTAACTACTTATTTGTAACTGAACTTGATTAATTACCTTCTTGGTAGAAATGTGTAAATACAGTACCTACTAGGCAAATAAAACCCAAAAAACACTGTTAGTCCAAGACACCCAGCATAAAGCTGACCGGATGCGCACAGACAATATGGATTATATGCATCTCTCCACTGTCTCGACAAGGCTGTTTACACCAACCTACATTCAACAGAAACATACAGCAAAACACAAAACAGACAGCATGCAACCACATCAACTCAAGAATAAAACTCACCTGAAGAACCCCTTGCAGCCCTCACAGGTCATGGCATTGAAGTGGAAGCCGGTGGCCTTGTCCCCACACACCCCACAGATTCGTGGGGCATTGCGATCAAACTCGTCCGGTCCGATCACTGATGTCGTCACTGCCGTGGGCTCCATCACTGAGGGGGAAAAGGAAAAGAGAATAGAGATTAACACTGTGGGTTTGTTCTTTGCTGATCACAGAAACTCCAAAAGATATGAAAGTGAGCGTGAACATCCTTAGCACGGATCCATGAACAATGCCAACCTCAAACAAAGCTTTAAAATCTATTTGTTTCCCCTGCTGTGTCTTGTGTGGCAGTCTTTGAGTATGTGCTCGACAGAGAGTTGTGTATTTTCCTCTCTTATACAAACAGGTGTTGGGTTATTAGCATATTTAGCAAAAGGCATTGACAGCCTCACTCTGCATCATGCAGCTATTGGCTGAATGAGTCCGTAGACACAGCTACACACACACACACACACACACACACACACACACACACACACACACACACACACACACACACACCACACAACTCTTAAGAATTTTCAAATTACAGTGTTAATGGCACTAAGAATTAATGACAGAATAGTGTACATTTGCCAAAGGCTGTGAAAAGACTGATGCATTCAATACTGCCAAGAAGAAACATTCTCTGTGGTGTAAATTTTTTCAGCACATACACCATCTGGCTTCCCCCTGAGACACATACAGCAGTACTGGAACACAAATTGACTGGCAACCATGAGCAAACCATGAGCAAACTAATACCAATCATTTTTTTTCCCCAAATGCACCTTTGTCTTTTTTTAAGGGAGCTGAAAAGGTGACTGTAAGAAGGGCATAACTTTGAGGAAGAGAGACACCATGAAACTAGCACTTAACCCCAACAGTGAGGGGATCTTATGGCCTTTATGCTGTTGGGGTTAAGTGGTGATTTTGCTGGCAGTGGCGCAGTGGGTAGGTGCTCACCTCGCAACCGGAGGGTTGCGGGTTCGAGTCCCCGTCTGAGCGTGTGCTGTCATTGTGTCCCTGGGCAAGACACTTAACCCATATTGCTTAAGTGTGAATGTGGTTGGGGGTGGCCGGAGGGGCCGTAGGCGTGAATTAGCAGCCACGCTTCTGTCAGACTGCCCCAGGGCAGCTGTGGCTACATTAGTAGTTTACCACCACCAAGTATGACTGAGGTGTGAATGAATAGTGCACAGAATTGTAACGCGCTTTGAGTACCGTGAAAAGCGCTATATAAGTCTATGGCATTATTATTATTATTATGGTTTGCTTGTGCTTGTTCCCTTAGAGAGACGGACTGTGTGATCACCATTACCCTATAATGATCCGTTTCTTTCCAGATGGGAGTGGCCTGGATGACAACGCCCCTATTCATAGATTTTGTGGGATTAAGCAATTATGTCAATCATATGCTGTGCCCTTTGGCAGACACAGAGTCTCATCCCTAATGGACCAGCGTGCAAACTAGCACTCCCCTACGATCACCATCAAAACACCAAATGACAGAATACCTTTTGGAAGAATGGTGCTCCACCCATTACCAGATGGGTTTCCAGAGACACGAAGAATCAATTACAAGAATCACTAAAGCTGTTTTTGTGGTAAATTAACTTAATAAAACACTTTGTTTTTCATTTAATTTGTGACCCATCTGTGTGTTGATTAAAGTATTGTATTTGTATCAAGTCAACTAATTTGGCTCAATGATTAACATTTCTTGTTATCGTTTTGTTACAAAATTTGTCAAACTTAATAAAGCAGAGAACATTTCTAATGAGGAAACAAAAATGGGGACAAGAAAGTGCTCGATTATGGGATGCATTGTGTTTCCACGGTGCACATATAAACACCCTGCTACTTGCGAGTCTGAAAAAGCACTAAAACACAATATTAAAATATCACCACCTTTCATGTTCATTCTACGGCATGTTTATTTTACTACGGCTTTAGACTCGAGATCAATTTCTCTTTAAACTTTTATGACTCGGTCTCCACTCTTTTTGTACCCTTGTGTCTGTGTGCTTATAGAATGATAGTATACATAGTGATGTTGACTTACGTGTTAAGCGTAAAGTGAAATCTGAAACATGCTGAATGGAATTTTATTTGGGTTTAAGTAAAAGGTCCGTGAAATATGAATTTAAAAGAAAACTGTGGAAAATGCAGAGAAAAAAGACAACAAGAAGATGGAAATTTCAATATGACATATAAATGCTTAGTTTACTCAAGCCTGCTGAAAAACAGCGCTATAGAGGGGGAGGTCAAGTGAGGAGAAGACAGCAAAATGAGGACAAAGAGAGGAGGGGGTTGCATGCACTGAACTTAGGCACTGCAGGAGTCACGTGGCTGCAAAATATAGCCTGAGGGGAGTTGACGTTCACAGAAGTAGGGGAATGAGGACAAAGAGATAGGAGGAACTGGAGCTAAAGAGTGATGGAAGAGAGTGGTAAGGAAAAAGGGGAAAGGGTGATAAGATACAGGTAAGAGCATAAGTGAAGGATGCAGACAAATATAATCAGACTCCATTAGGCCTCATTACATCCAGGCTAGTTGGAAGCTTTAACACCAGTTCCCAGGAAAATACAAACTCACAGACACATGAGCCAGGAGCTTCTGGCTATGAAAGCATCACTCCCATTACCCAAAATACACCACAGTGCAGGACACACAGCAGCAAACACACACACATAACATACATGCTGGAAGAATATTACTTTAATGCATGTTTACCATGGCTCGTATGTACCTGTGTATGCATACCAGTGATTTCATCTTACGATGTGTGTTGGGGTGTGTGGACAGTGAGGACGGATGTGCACAAACAAATAAAAAAAATTTAAAAAAACAAAGACCTACACCATTAGTCATCCTGTCACAAAAACAGCTTTGTTTACTGATGCAGCAGCAGGTGAATAATGAAATAATTAGAGAAGGTGAAATGGAGAGACTGTGTGTCGAACCTCTCAACAGAGCTGCAAAAACAACACAGAAACAGCCTGCACTTTCATTAGTAGTGCTGAACAACAGTGCAATTCAGCTCCAGGTATGTAATTAACAACTCAAGCGGTATTTCTATGTTAAACATCCCCCCCCCCTCGCGTTTTCTCTTAGTTTTTTATCATTTGTAACACTGCTTAATAATTGACATTTTAAAAATTCATAGTGAGTGTAATTAACTGATAGAGAAAAAAGGGCACTTATTTAGCAGGCAGGTAATTCAAACTCTCCATTTCTTTCTTCCTCTTATGTTAATAATGATCATTTTTGTCATAATTTCAATGTAGATTGGAGGACCCAAATGCAGACACATAGCTGAGTGAACTTAAACTAGCTATTTAGTGACTGTTTACATTAATCAAAAAAGTAACACATTAATCCAAATGGGGAATGCTGGAAATTATCAACTGTAAGGAAACACACTGGAAATGAGAAACACTGGCGCAAGGGGTGCAGATACTCCAACAAAGGACAAAGGGAGAGTGAGACAATATCTACACACAGGAGGGTGATTAGGGGAAGTGGAGACAGCTGGAGAGGATGAGACACGGGTGAACTGAGTCACTGGAGACAAGACACAGGAAGCAAAACTAAAAACAAAGCACAAGGAACACAAAAACTGTGTCCAAATTCAGGGGCTGCATCCTTCGAAGGCCACATTTGTAGGCTGATTACGTCACAGCAAGGCGACGGAGGCTGTCCAAATTTGAAGGCTCCTCAAAATGCGGTCGACGAATGCGTCCTCCTTTTCCCCGGATTCGGATGGGTCCGGTGCATCCTTCGTTGCCTACTATATCCCATGATTCATTGTGCATCAAACTCAAATGCGGCAATGGCAGAGGAGAGCGGCCAAAAAGTTAAAAATATGACTGTTTCTGTGACACAAAATAAACTTTTAAGATGTTTTCAGGTGAGACTGTAGATGTGTAAACCTCAAATATCTGCTCGTTTTTTCAAGATGTCGCTTAAGTGCTCTGACATTTTCAGAGATGTCCGATGCCGCTGCTCTACCAGCCAGCTCGCCTCACTAGCTGTCAGCTGACTAGGCTATCAAGGCTCACTATACCCAGAGAGAACGCCTGATTCCCGGCACTTCCTTTTCAAACCCTCGCTAGCTATTGCCACTAAGTGGAATTTAAACACAGATAGAATTCATTCAGATGATCTCTAATGGCTGATGTTTAGTTTATTTCAGTGTTTCATTTGTTACTGAGCAAATCGGTTTGGCTAAAATTAAAGTTAAGCTTCATAACTGGATAGTTTTATTCAACATTAATTCCCTACTAGAGAGCTGTTAATATATTTAGAAATTAATCATTCGCTCATCTGTATTCCTTGATGTTGAAATGTGTTATACTTGTTTTAACGGATTATTTTGAATTAAAGCTGGCATTAAATAAACCACAAAAAAGGAGAAAAAGTTCACTCTCTATTTTATCAGCTTCTTTTCCACAGCTGTGCTTTACATTGTTCACGGTTGCTAGGCGACATGAGCAACGCTGATGTGAGGGCAGGCGACGCAGATATGAAGGCCAGACCATCCAGTTTCACGGCCGCTCACTTCCAGCCTTTGCGGTCTTCGTGGATTGCGAAGGAACTGGTCTACGTAGGCTGGATCCTTCAAAGGATGCAGCTCCTGAATTTGGACACAGCTAAACTCTCAAAGTAAAACAGGAAATAAGATAATGAGGAAGACTCAGACAGACAGGACTAAATACAAGGAACTTCACACAAGGAACACGGAGAGGAGCTCAATTCCAAGGCAACTGAAAACTAGGAGCAAACTAAACACACTAAAGACATGAAGTAAACATTAAACAAACCAAGGATCACAAAAAATAATAACTTCATAAGTCCAACAAACAAAGCACTGGGTGTAAACTGGCCCAGGACCAGAAAAACTTTTGTGTTTCTCCAACATAAACAATTCCTTCATCTCATCATCTTTGCTTTAAAACAGCAGTTACATATAAAAATTTGACCGTGAATTATCAGAGGTTGAGACAGTGCACAAATTAATAAATAATTTATAGGGCAATACTGCAGTTTAGTTAAAGTACTTTTTCCACAAATCTGCAGCCCAAACTTTCCATCACACTCCAAATACACACTAAGATCAGCATATTTGATGGAATAGTGCCACTGCAGTCTGCCAGAGGTCACCAAACTTAAGCTTGTGCTTTGTTTGGATTCATTTAATTAATTTTCAGGTATTTGGAAGCTTAGTCTGTATGAGTTAGTATAATATTCATCCCCATAAAACACTAAATTGGATTAAGGGAGCTAAACAGGCAATGTTTCTGGACAAAACAGAGCCCAGCTATGAATAATGGATTCCTCTTGGATTAACAGTGTGTGGACACTGAAGAACTGATTTATTAAAGATGTTGCACAGCTAAGGTCTCATTATCTCTGTGTATGCAAAAGGATTCATATACAGTTACAGCACTGACAATGAATAAAATTTTGCCATACAGGGAGAAAAAACACTAATAATTTAGCTTCTATACCAAATACCAAAAGAAGGTGATGTATACACTACTGAATGCAATGAGCAATTTCCAAGAAACATTTAAATGTAAATATCTGAACCAAAGGCTTCAAGTCATTTTGATACCTAAGCTACCTGCACTATCATATATTTGAACAATCAAGACATCCATTCATTTTCTGCCACTTTTCTGGGTTCAGGTCATGAGGGCAGCTGTCTAAGTAGAGACGCCCAGACCACCCTCTTACCGACCATCCAGGGGAACACCAAGCCAGCCAAGACACAGACCCAGGACACACCTAAAAGATCTCACCTAGGAGGTGTCCAGTTAATGCAGTTAAAACCTAAGGGTCCCTGATCAGTCTAATTGATCAATTAGCCAAAAGATCAATCCACAACCATGGAGTTATTACATATGTCTTAATAAAGCTTCTCAGACTTAAAATTATTTATCTCTTAATGATTTGGCAATTTAAATATCTGGGATTTAAGACATCCATCTATCAATCCATTTTCTTCCTCTTATCCACGGGCCCGGTCGCGGGGGCAGCAGCCCCTGAATAAGACTCACTTTAGGCTCTAGGAATTAATTGTGCTGGACATTTCTAAGTGTAGAGGTTGCATAGCCCAATTTATTCATCAACAAAACAACTGGAACATTTACTGTGGATGAAAACAGTTATCAGCTGTAATCTTAGTCTCAACATGGCAGAACAGAACCTTTATAGAGACACTGAGTAAAAAGACCAAAGGGGTCAAAGGTGAGCTAGTTGTTCCATAGGCTATTTTCCATGTATAAGTGAATCTATGCTGTTTTGAAAAGAAAGCCCACCCCTGTTCACCATTCTATTAGAGTCTTGTGACACTTATCGCTCACTGTAAATATGCAATATCAGAATTCAATGCTAAATCAATAGTGTTGCAGCGATTCAGTTTACTAAGTATAATCCCCAAGATAAATTCAAATTTCATGTCCTGGGGGGTGTACATGTGTAGACTGACACATGAAAATTAAACAAAATAGTCAGATCTTGTTTATGTATTGTGTCATATGGAATCAAATGACTCAAATAAAACAAAAAGACTCAAACAGTCATTATATTCAACAGTACACCAGTCCCAGAGCATCACTGTTCTTTTAAGAACCACTCAAGTTACTTAAATACAAAAATATAACTCATTTTACATTTCTGGTGGCAACAACAATCATCCTTGCCTTTTTGTAAAATTAATCTTACACTCCACCCTTAGCTGTAAACACATATGTCCTGAGGGCCATACAAATGGCATCTAATGTCAACAGATGAAACATGTATTGAGAGGGATAAACAGGCTGGATTACAGTAGCTGTTCATGCTGATGTAATTTTCCTCTGTGAAGCAGTAGGAAGTGCAGCTGAGTGTAGTCCTTTTAGAATTCATCAGTCCCCTCATAGCATGTAAAAACTAGTTCCACGAAGCAGGCTATTAAGACCCTTCACTGAATTACTATTTTGTGTGTTTGTGCATACATAAAATACACGGCAGCTTTTTAAAAAGTGGCAGTGACACACAGCTTTTAAACACAGCGTCCATTAAAGGAGCAGGCAATAAAGGTGAGCGCTGCAGTACACCTGTGAAGGGTGTTTGTTTCCAGTTGTAAAAACATGTTTTAATCGCTTCTGATTACTTTATAAATTTTGCATTGCAATGCACTTACACTAACATATCAGATTCTAAAAAAACAAAATAAATAAATAACCTGTCCCTTTCCACAAAATCCATTGGGATACAATGCAGTTACTTCTGAATTTAACTTTGTTCTTACAGTCTGTAATATTAACAGACATATAACCCAAACATAAGAGAAAGAAATTATTTTAACTGTTAAATAGATGGAAAAAAAAACTAAAAGACCTGACTCGATAATTATTGTATTGATGACCAATAAATGCACCCTCTTGCAATGGAAAACATTGCATCAGCCCACCCACAGCAGTTTACCACAGTGTGGATACGATTATACCTCCTTCTAGGCTGCATGCAGTTCTCTTGTGAATTTCTATCTGCTTTTCTTTTACTCCAGCCCCCTTCTGTGCCCCTTGGAGCCCAGTCAAACTACTGTACTGCATTTGTCTCCAGGCTTCCCTTCTATCATAAATCACATGTCCTAGCTAAAAAGACCTTTATGTGCCATGAGCTGCTAAAACACCAAGACCACATGGTTGGAGAGGAAGAAATAGAAATATGCCACATCCTGAATAATAACAAGAATCAGTATGTATTGCATATACTTTCAGTAAACTTCAGACAAGTATGAATTGTCAGCCTGTGTGTGTGTTTTTGTGTTTATGCATGGGCATGACTTGTCAGTACATTGATTTACCTGTCCCCCTGCTATCAAATATCACTACCATCACATTTTGTCACTACAACACTGGCTAGAGTGTATCCCAGCTGTCATAAGGTAAAACGTGGGGTACACCCTTTACAAGTTTCAAAATTTTGCTCATGTATACCATCTAAACTCCAAAAGGGAATTCTTCCAGTAATTTTGCAGCTGGTACAGTAACTAACATACATGCATGAATGGATAAAGACTCAGCCGGAAAGGTAAGCCCAATTGAGCTTTCTTAAAAATCATAAAAGCAATAAAAAATGTTTGACTTAGTTGATTAGAGTCATATCACATGTTTACAGAGGGGCCATGAGATGCTGTAGTGCTTTAGTGGCATGGAAAGTTAAAGGTTCAAAACAGTGGCCCTAAATTGAGGGCCTGAGTTCACCCCAACCAACAAGCAGGCGTAGCTTAACAGATGCACTTAGTTTCTACCACCTATAGGGCTGCTGTGACCTTTGACTTCCTAGTGTGAACAGCAAGAAAAAAAAGAACCTTTTCCAGCAGGGATCGGTAAAGTATTACACTCTTTGAGTGACTGCTTGAAAATGAGACAGTGACTCTTACCACACCCATACTGACTATCAAAATTCAGAATGCTTGAAGCTGCTGAGAAGACAAAACAAAGCAGAGATACCCAACCCAACCAAAAACAGAGAAAAAGAATGAAAATGCACAATAAGTACGATTAGTACAAGTGCAACTCCTGTATGCATTATGAAGATCTCATCAATAGATCAGATGGACACAGCATGCTGATGAACCAGAGTAATGATCAAGTCTAAACCAAATTCTATTTAATGATATTTTTCTCAATAATACGACTATGCACTGCACACTGCACATTACAATTATTAAGCAGTTCAATATAGTTCTTCAACTGTACTGCATTTGTTTAAACTATGGTGAGGTTCCTCATCATCTCTGCTGTCTAAGGTGGGCTTATTCCTAATAACAATTTTGAGCTAAATAGTTCAATAGAATACTTTCCATCAGCATTTCCTTCTGGTTAACAAGATCTTGTAAGGCTTAAAAGGGGCCTCACTCTTTCCTTCCACATAGTTTCTCTTCAAAGCTCAGCTGAAAAAAATTCCGCCCTGTTCTGTATATGACATAGTGTGAACTCCTCTATAGGCGGCACAACAGGGAATGTGGCCTACTTTTACCACCAGCTGCCTCACGGTGGGCCTCACTAACAGCTAACTGCCATAAACTCCAGTCTACTACATCACAACAGAGCAGCAGCTGTGTCAGAGCTCAACTTGTACACATACTCAAAATCCCACAGCTTGAAAAATAAATGGTTACTTCTAATGTTTCCTAATGTGATGACACACAGAGACCTCTGGTTCTGCCACCTCAGAGTCTGACTTGTTATGTTTACTGAGCTGGACATTGAAAAACTACAAGTCAAATTTTGTTTGACAAGGTTGGGTTTTTCCTTTAAAAGCTTCAGACCAGATGTAGTTGATTCCTATTTGACACCATAAATCCTGGGCATCAAAGGTAAAGGAAGAAGTCACAGAGGGGCTGGGTGATTTTATGATCTTATATCAAGGACAAGCCTGACTTGACACATGATCTACTTTTTAGACACATTATGAAATAAATCACAGTCCTGTCAAAATATTCCCATTTAAAAGAACTCAGATGCAAGATTGGTTGTGACAGAGGCGGGCTTGACCTTCACTGGATGCCCAAGGATGCCCAAGGTAGGATGGAGGGGTAACTTATTTTATAAATAGCAGACAGAAAGACAGACATAGGGAGAGTGATGATGCTATCCGGTAAGCAGAATCAGAACTTTGGTGACCTCAAAAAACAAAAGCACAGCAGACGAAGCACAGCAGCTAAAGGACCTATCACACAGGCCTAGAGATCAATTGGCAACAGCCTGGCAACCACTGGTCGCTACAGAAAAATAAGCATCCCTTGCCGACCGGGCTCTAAGTCTGTGTGACTGAAGCATAACTGCTTTTTTTTAACAGAAAAAAAAAACACTCAAAGCAGCAGGTCAGAACCTTTTGAATAAAATTAGAGACTGCACAATTGTGTAAAACGCTGTCAAAACTAAATGTATGAATTTTTGAGTTATGGCAAAACTATGTTTCTTTTTTGGTCACAGTGAAGCTAAACTTTTACCATCAAATGAATCAAAACTGAATGTTTGAGAAAAGATTAAAGGAATTATATTCAAGGCTACCCTTATTGGTACTGCACTGACAAGAATAGGTTGGACTGATCACCCTAAAATACAATTCCTCTGATTTTTAATGAATGGAGGCACAAAAATGAAAAAAGTAAAAATGTTTAAACTTGACCAAGGTCTTTACAGTTACGTACTTTTACAATATCTAGTTTTTAAGTCAGCACCAGATCATCTATAAATTATACTCAACAATAAAAATACTGAAATGTAAATGTACTAAAAAGTCCTCCTGTTCATTAGCTCTGCTCTGAGTGTTCATATACAGTACAACCCACTGAACACACAGCACAACCAGAACATGTTCTTATCTCCTTTACACGTGCCTACTTGCCAGCAGGGCAGGTGCCGAGCTTGCTTGTTAATTGCCGGTATGGTGTGCCAGAGTACACAAGTTAGTGGGAGGGCTTTTTAATATAGGCACCACAAAAATGGGGGCTGAAGGAAGCTGTGCTGGAAAAAAATACAGGTGAGCCCTTGGATGGCTCACTCAGGTGGAGCCTCACACACAATACAGTACACGTATATACACATATCTTTGTCTCAAACACATTCACATTCTAACATTGGAACCGCCCGGAACGACCCAGCTGTACAAATGAATAGATCAGTAACACACACAGACATGCTGGTATACACTACGACGGGATGTGGGAACATGAAAAATGACTAGCCAAACAAAAGAGATTTCACTCTGAAATAAATAAAGCATATATACTCATGAACCACTTTGTTAGGTACAGTTGTTCAACTGCATGTTAACGCAAATATCAGCCAATCACATGGTAGCAACTCAGTCCCTTCGGCCATACAGACATGTCAAGACGACCTGCTGAAACCGAGCATCAGAATGAGGAGGAGCAGTGATTTAAGTGAGTTTGAACGTGATGTAGTTGTTGGCAGCAAACTGCTTGGTCTGAGTATTTCAAAAACTGTTGATCTACTGCAATTTTCCCATACAACCATGTCTAGGAGATATTTTCTCACACTCTGGGGCCCTTAGTATGACTGAGCATCATCTAAACACCACAGACTACTCGAGTATTGCTGCTGACTCTGTCTATCCCTTTATGACCACATTGTACCCATGTTTTGATGGCTGCTTCCAACAAGATAATAAACCATGTTACAAAGTTCAGATCATCTCAAACTGATTTCTTGAACATGACAATGAGTTCACTGTACTCAAATGGTCTCCACAGTTACCAGATCTCAATCTAATAGACCACCTTTAGGATATGGTGTAATGGGAGATTTGCATCATGGATCAAGTCCAGCTGATAAATTTGCAACAACTGCGTGATGTTATCATGTCAATAGAGAGGAATGTTTCTAGCAGCTTGTTGAATCTATGCCACAAAGGATTAAGGCAGTACTGAAAGCAAAAGGGGGTAGTAGCATACTGTAACTAACAAAGTGGCCAGCAAGTGTATGTGCAGGAACAAAAAACTGAACTCTCCCTTTAATTAACTTTTGAGACTTTAGGGCAGACAAAATGACAGAAAACACTTGATTTATGCTCCCTCTTAACATAAAATTCTTTTGTTTTCTATTTTGTATAAGCTTTGGGTAGGTGAAGGTGAAGTCTGAGCAAGGTTTCGAAGCAAGGTCAGTTTTCCAATAACCTACATTTACATCAGCAAGACAAAACATCAAGAATTAAGTTATTCCAAACACAATAAAACAATACTTGTTTTTTTGCTGCTCAGAACCAGGGTTGTCAGTAACGCATTTCCCTCATAGCTCAAAAAAAAAAGTTCATTAACTTGCATTATGGACCGGGCTCCTCCTCCACACTGTGCTGTTCCAGGGTTCTAGCCAGCGGTTTATCGCCCAGTGCTGAGCTGCCTTCCTTCGTGCCCAGCTAAGAGTTTCAGCAGTTAGCTAGCGGAGCGGTGTTAGCTGTTAGTTAGCGATGCGGCCATTAGCACTAGCAAGTGGTTGTTAGGATACCCCCGTTATGCTCATACCCACAGCCAATAAACACCACATCTAATGTACAGACTTGTATGGATGTGTTCGCTCACATTATCAACATGGGGGACAAATGTCTTTTAAAGATGATGTAATGTTGTCGCCATAAAAAATGTGGTGGTTTAATTTTTAGGTTGTCCTTGATTATTCTGAATGCATTTAGGTCACAGGTCAAACTTATATATTAACTTTATATTCCTTCACTGTTGCATGTAAATGAAACATGTTGGTCAGGAAATTGTTGACGGCATAAGCAAGCAATTCCTTCTTTATTCATCTAATTCAAAGTGATTACATGTGTTGAAATGAAAGTGTGGTGTCTGGTTAAAGTCAGATTCCATCTATTTGAGACAATATTCAAATCTGTTTCGACCCAAGTCTGGCTTCCTTCATGTTCCCTCTCCTGCCGCCAATCCACAACAGCAGCTTTGAACTTTAGACCTTGTTTTCTAGGCGGAGGATGAAAACGAACAGCCTGGGCTGTGGAGCTGCTGGCAGACTGACAGGGAGACAAAGAGGGAGGAGCGAGAGAAAGAGAGGGCGAGACAGAAAGGAGCTTGTAAAGAAAGGAATGAAGTAATGAAAAAAAATTTAAGAAGGAATTAAGTAATGAAAGGAGAAAGTGAAAAAAGAGAGACGAGGATTGAAGGAGCAAGGGAGGAAAGAAAAACTGGTAGTTAGTAGTGAGGGCACAGTGCTGAAAATATAACTGAGAAAATAATGAGGCAGGCAAATGTGGAGAAAGGAAAGGAAACAATGAAGATGATTTCTTTCCATTACACACTGTGTGAGCTTTCTTGCAGTAGCACCCTCAGGCCCAAATTTTGCAAATATTTTCCACACAACTTAAAGTTTTTCAAATATGTTAGTCAGGAAAACACCCTCATAGTTTACAGCCATCTTCTTTTGGAGCCACGGGGTGTCACATGGTCTGTCCGTCACTGGTTGTGGAAGCTTAATTGTGCTGGCTTAGTGTGAAGCCACGATCTACACACTGACAAGACACTTGTAAAATGCAAAACACACAGAAGACACATAATACAGAGGGGTTCTTTACATAATATGTAGCTTACAATTTCAATGTGTTTGCATTTGTTATGTGTAATGATTATGAATAATTGGCAAGACATATACCAATGAGCTTAGGTTCAGTTATTAGTGATCAATACATTCTTATCAGCTGATGACCTGGAACATGTGAATGAGGGCAAAGCGACAGCAGCTGATTGAGCAGTCATGCAGTCAGAGTCAGAGAACAGCCACTGTGCGGAAAACACAACCATATACAAACAGAATGATGCAAACAAGAAACCTGCTTCGTATATGAGATAGTTCTGCCAACATCATTTAGCTCAAACCACTTTTTCAATATTGCTAACATAGTTGGCAGTCCCTAGTTTTGACAGTGGAGTATTTCTGAAATGGGTTAAACGCTGGATCATGTCAAATTACTACTTCAAGAGAAAAATGTGTGTTTTTACTTCTAATTTTAGGGTTGATTAAAGCATATATTATAATGTTAAACACAGCCGACTACAAGCTTACAAAACTAAAACTACATATCCAGTGTGTTACCTTAAACTGTACAAACTACACGTAACAGAGGGGCCTTTGTCTAGCTGCCTAGCAGCTGAATGGAGTATCAATATAGACATTATGCTATTTAAATTACCCATTGTTTCTGTTGCAGACAAAATGGCTGTACCATATTAATAATGCCCCCTGCCTTCCCTTAAAGGTGGGCCAAGTAACACAAATAACACATTAATAAAGGCTGCAATTTAGGCCAGATCCCTGCTGACGTAAACTGTGACCTGGTGGATAGATCTAATAGAGAGACTAAACTGGTAGCAAGCACTGCACACACACCACACAGTCTCAGATTTGCATGTTCAGACCGGATGAAAATGTGTGGTTATTCCAAGTAATATAAAACCAAGAATTAAAAAGGTGACAGTGATTTAACATTTCTGTTGTACATAAAGTTTGCAAGATATGACATTTGTCTATTATCACTTTCCCTCTCCTCTTGAGGAGCTGTGTGAGCCATGTTTTTTTTGGTGAATGGCAAACGGTGAAAGTGAAATTAGAGAGAAGAGGCTGTCAAAGCATTCATCCAGTGAAGCACTCAAAACATAATGAGCTTATATATGTGTGTGTGTGTGTGTAACTGGATGTGCACTATTTTCAGGTGTGAAAACCACATGGATTTTTGTCATTTTACTTTTAATTTAACTGCACTCAACTAAAATTAAATTAGTTTTCTCTCACTGCACCCTTTAAGAATAACACATGAAAGTGCAAAGTAAATGCTGTACTTTACATTTTGACTTACGCATTGAGCATTATGAAATGTCCATGTAACGCATAACACTGTAGAACAATGGAAAGTAGCTTATGCCCTCTTTCACAATGTTGTTATCTTACTTGGCTGATATTTGCTGAACTTCTCATTCCCACTCATTGTCAGATTTGGCTTCCGTTATGTGAATCCAAATCAACTGCAGCTCATCTGAAATTACTGTTTATTTCATAGAGATCTGTGCTGCATTCCAGTGTTTGCCTAAACCGAATGGTGCCTTCTAATGAGGGATTTCACTGCTTTGCAACATCTATTCATGTGATCAGTGTCAACAGTTACTAGAAAATGATTTAGTGCTTTCATTTTTATTACTTTTACCAAAAAGCTAAAATTCAAACCGGGAATGATGTAGGTCTCCTAAACAGTAGACTTGCAGACTGCACAATTTTACTTCATAAACTGAACTCATGGCATGTTGTGTCCCACAGGACTCTGTCCTGTTTTGTTTAGTTACAATCACTACATAGCATGATTCCACTTTATATCTCAGAACTCCTAACACCTTATAATGCCCAGATCACTCCGATCAGGGAATCAGTTACTGTTACATGCTACAGGCTTATTATTATTATTACAACTACTACTTCTATTAGTAGTAGTAGGTAGTTGTTTGCCTAACAAGTCAAAGATCCCCAGTTCAATCCCGGAGGAGACACAAATCTCTTTGAGGTTGTCAGGAAGAGCATCTGGTGTAAAAATCTGCCAAATCAAACATGTGGAGCTACCCGCTGCAGTGGCCCCTTGTGAATAAGGCAACAGCAGAAAGTAGATGTTACAGACACTCTAGTGACAAGGAAGCCCATGGAGGGTTTTAATTGGAGGACTCTGCCCATACTGGGGTAATCGGAATATAGATTCTATATAGAAAGTTACACTGTTTAATGTATATTTCAAAGTTAAAGTGTATTTAGTACACCTTATACATCTAAGGGTGTCAAGAACAGACAGATTTCCATACTGTTTATTTTATTCTCAATTAACTGAACACTTATTTGATAAAATCCTTAAAAAAACACTACATAGTACATTTCGTCCTGTTTGTCTATGAAGCTTTTCTTTTTTGTTTCTGAGTGCTGGTTAGATTTTTGCCTGGGTTCATTATGGCTAACTATTTGTTTCATCAAAATGCATGGTCCGATTTCCCCACATAACGAAGGAATAATAACAGCCAAACATGCCTCATAAACTTGTTCTCTGTGAGTCAGACATTACTCATGTAGCATGGGTTCATGGCTCTTTTATGAAGAGCAAAACGACAATAAATTCAGAAATATTTTCTCTTTATCATAACATACCTCTGGGAAAAAACGGTAGTGCTTAAACTGACTGAGATATAACCGTAAGCTACCTTTTTGATGGAAATCCAAAGGATAAAGCAGAGCTGCCTCAAAAGAGACAGATAAATTCTGACAGAAAGCCAACAATATGACATCTAACCTAATCTAACAGCACTGTCTGCTACAACTGAGACTTTACAATGAGAGTGTCTCCTTTTTCATCCCAAACAGTTAAACACCGTAGCTTACAGTCAACACTCTTCCAAATAAACTCCCCCAGGGCCAAATACATAAATGCAACTCTTCCTATGCCTTCCTTCCTCTGGGATAACTCTGTAGATATTTCAATAACATTTAATGATACTTCCACGGCTAACCTCTTCCTTTGCACCTTGACTATTTCCTCCCACTGCTCCCATCACACCAGTAACTTCCATTTATTTCTCTTCCTTTCTTTTACAACAAAAAGGTTTCCATACTGAATGCAGCAAAAACTAATGTAGCCTGTGTCTACATCAGTCACAAAGTGAGGGCAAAGGACCAGCAAGGTGAAGCCTGAAGGTTAATGCTTAACCTGATAATACGGCTCAGCAGGGAGAGGACAAAACCTCATCAATATAGTCAAAGCCATGGCAGCGAGGGAATTAGACAAGAGAAAATAGCAGCAGAAGTGGGGAAAAATACAAGTAAAAGCAAAGATGGGGTGATAAAAATGGAAAATAACAATGAGTAACTAACTGTAAGGGAGTTGTCTACTATTAACAGATAAAAAGGGAGCCGCAGTAAGAAAACAAATAATTTTAAAAATGTGAATGAAATTCAAAATAACAGGTGCAAAGGAGGGTGAAATGAAAAAGCCCATGAAAACAAAAATAAACATAAGGATTCCCTGAACTCAGCGGGAACCTAACAAGAAGCAACTGCTGGCCTGCAACGTTCCCCACACTTTGACTTGCACAACAATCTCAGTGACGTCAGTAGATGAAAGGAGTGTGTAAAACTGTTTTAAAATCCACAATTTGGTTAATTTTTCAATAAAGTAAAATTAGAAAAATGTGTTAGCCATCACAACAAAGGCGTCATTCAAATGCATGGATGCAGACGGAGACCTTTCGATGCAGCATTTACTACGCAATTTCTGAACTGTTGAGATAAACAAGTTAGCAACTGCTTGTGTTTTGGAAGCATCACACCCCTTTTATATAACGCCCGTTTACAGTAAGATTCAGACTAAGTCAGCAAGCACATCTTTAGTTTTGATCTATATTTGAGATAAGTATACCCTCTGTGCCATCTTATAGTGCGATGAAGTGAGGACCCAAATGCAAAGATGAAGAGAGGCAGAGTACAAACAAAAAGTGAGCTGATTATTCAGGCTAGAAAATCCATTGGTAACAAACAAAACTGAGAACAACACTACAGCACTAGGAATATCAGGAAAACACTAGGAATAAGCTGGGAACAAAAAGGTGGAGTCCACAGTATGACATGACAAAGACAAAGACACAAAGTGAGGATTTAAATACACACAAGCTGTGTCCAAATTCAGGGGCTGCATCCTTCGAAGGCCACATTTGTAGGCCAATTACGTCACAGCGTAGTAACGAAGGCTGTCCAGATTCAAAGGCTCCTCCAAATGCGACCAACAAATGGGTTCTTCTTTTCCCCGGATTTGAAGGATGTATCCTTTGTGGCCTACCATATCCCATGAGCAGCAAAACTAAAAGCACGACAATGGTGGAGAAGAGGGGCCGAAAAGTTTGAAATATTACTGTTTCAGTGACATAAAGTAAACTTTTAGAATGTTTTCAGGCGAGAATGTAAATGAGTAAGTCTCAAATATCTGCTTGGTTTATGAAGATATCACTTAATTGCAAAAGTGTTCCAACGTTTTCAGAGATGTCCGTTCCCGCTAGTCTAACAGTAGCTCGTCTCGCCAGCTGTCAGCTGACCAGGCGGTCGAGGCTCACTATAACCAGAGAGAATGCCTGACTCCCGGCACATTCTTTCGCGAGTGAGTGGAAGCTAAACACAGATACAATTCCATCAGATGGCTCATGGTTGAGCTTTGGTTTATTTCAGTGTTTCATTTGTTCCTGAGTAAATTGGATTGGTTGAGATTAGACTGAGACTAACCGACTAGTCTAAAGCGAAGAAACACTCAGATATTAAATTAAATGTTATGCCTATTTAATCGACAATGCCAAAAGTTGTCTAAACAAAGGCATTTGAAACCATTAATTGCGTTCTTCTATGATGAATCGCACTTTAACTGTGGGGCACCAAACATTGCGCATTATGAACACTGCATGTTATACTTCAAACAACGAATAATAAAAACATAAAATCAATAAATATATGAAAACGCGTTACTGCAAACGATGTTCACGCATCACTGAATATGAGAAAATAACATCCGAAAAACAAATAAATTGCGCATTATCAACAATGCATTATCAACAATGCTCATTGCTCTACAATTCATGACACCCATCAAAACAATACAAACATCCATCCATTTTCTTCCTCGCATCCTGAGCAGTGGAGCCCAGACCTTCCCCTCACCCAGTCTCCTCCTCCAGCTTACCCCTCATTCAGACTTCAGCTGCTACGACGAAGGTGTGAATATGTGTACAAGTGGCTGTCTGTCTCTATGAAGATGAATGGAATATGTAGCTATATTGGGATAAACACATCATCTTGTACTGAAGTTGATTCATAATGTGGCTCAACTTAATGTATTACATAATGCAAAAAATCCAAATTAAAGTTCATAAGTGTATTCAAAGTACCGTCATTTTAACAAGGCCCTGGTTAATAAAAGCACCGTTATTGGAGAGAATCTTAAAGATTTCTTATTAGTAGACGACTTGAATTAAAGCAGTAATAACAGATTGTTTTGGACCTTGGGGCACCAGGACAACCTGTAAAAACAACATTCACATATTATCACCTCATAAAGTTGATAAAGTGCATGTATTATGAGTTGCCTACAGCTTTTTACACATACAGCATGAAAGGAGCTACATTATCATTCATTCTTTAAGGCCACCTGGTAAATGGAAGTGCAGCACTCACTTGTTTTTAAGTCCTGAACCAATAAACGCTCAAAACTTTGTTTGATAGCTAATTACTAACAATGTTTGTATGCTATTTGCTCCATGCCAGGTTGTGCACACTGGCATGGAGCAGTGAGCACAGTGCACTGAGGATAAATCTAAATTAAAAACAAAACAGTGGCAGTGAAACAAAAACTCTCTGCTCCTCACTTAACTGTCGATGTAATTAACCTAGACAGCGAGCTAAACATTAATAGATTCAGATGAGACGCTGTGACGTGGTCTTTTGGTCTTTACTGAGACCCATTTTTACTGTAAAACTGTAACAAAAACAGAATCGAGGATATACATAAGTGGTTTGCCACAACACAAATTTACATCCATAAACATACTATCAGAAGTCATTACACAAATAACTAATAAACAAACACATTCACATGCCCTTTAGCCAAGACTAGCATAGACAGAACTAAAGGCTAGTAGCATTAGCTTGTTCTCATTTATGCTAGGAAACTGATCAATAAGCAGAATGATAAAAGAAACTACAATCAAACAGACAAAGCTACCTAACGTAAGACAAACTATTATGCAGTTCTACACTTACAGATTATGAATTGCCAAGGCTCACAGATGATAGCAAGATTCGTTTTCTCTTTGAATGTCCGAGCATGACATGGCTGCTACCTCAACATTCCTGCTACTTCCGACCATTGGCCATTAGGTGGCACTATTATTCATAATCAAAAGCACAAAGAAAACACAACAAATGTAGCAAGGCTGACCTCTTGTGTCACAAAAGAGAATTTAAACGTTAACCAACTGGGATTCAAACAAACAAATCTTACAGCAAGTTTGTGGGACAGAACACTCCCCACCTGACATCAGTAAGATGTCACCATGTGTCTAGCTTGAGAACACTGCAAAAAGGCAATCAAAAATCAAGCATTGTCTTTAGACACCAACAAAACAACTTCAGTTATAGGTCGCACATAATGTCTTTGCTCGCCCTTACGGAACCTCTTGACCTCTTTCTGACTCGGCCATCTTCACTGGGAAAAGTCTTTGTAACTAGACCAAGCGGCCAGTCATTTCTGTTCTCAAGGGTCTCTTTCAGAAGGACTACATCCCCTGTTTGCAGATTTGGTCTCACCACTCTCCACTTGCGACGATCTTGAAGTCCAGTGATATATTCTTTCTGCCATCGCCCCCAAAAGATGTTGGCCAGGTACTGCACACGTCTCCACTGTGCTCTAAACAGATCACGGCTCTCAAACTGGCCAGGCGGTGCAGGTGGAGCTCCAACCCCTTTCAAGATGTTTGATGTCCTCTGCATAGTGCTCTCTCTGAACGGTGCGGATGGTGGTGGCTTTGGCTTGGTGAAGCTGGTTCTCATCTAGATGTCTACTGCATTTGTGCCACCCTTGACATGTGTTCTCTGGACTGTGTCTGAAGGATTCGACAATGTGTTGAAGTCTGGCAATGGCTCTCAGTAGTAAACTCCTGCTTGAAAACCTTTCAAACCGCGCACTTCCAAGTGTACCTTTTGATAGAGTGGTGGCACATGTTGTTGCATCTGGGCGCAGTTCAGTGTCACTCTCAGGGTTAACGAGATCAAACGGTTGTTTCTGTGTCAGACATTGGTTGGAGTCAGTGAGAAACGTGGGCCCGCTCAGCCATGTGGAGTGAGACAGCTGCTGAGCAGGTAATGCACGTGTGGCATGGTCAGCTGGGTTTAAGTGAGTCGGCACATAATGCCACTGATGAGCTTGTGTAGAATGCTTGATGCGCTCTACTCTGTTATGGACATAAACATAAAAATGCCTCTTTTCGTTGAAGATGTATCCCAGCACTACCTTGGAGTCTGTGAAGAAGCTCACCTGGTCTGCTTTGATGTCTAGCTCTTCCAGGACTAATTCAGCCACTTCTACTGCCAGCACTGCTGCACAGAGCTCCAGTCTTGGTATAGTGATGTCTGGTTTAGGAGCGAGTCTTGTCTTGCCAAGAAGAAAGCCCACTTCACTGTGGCCATCTGCATTTGTGAGCTTGAGATAGGCAACAGCACCCACTGCCCTTGTGGAGGCATCACAGAAAACATTTACCTCTTTTCTCTGTGCTGCAGACAGTGGAATCGAGGTGTACATTCTGGGGATTTCAAGCTGTTGCAAGTGTTTTAGAGAGTTTTTCCATCTTTGCCACCGTTCTTGTTTCTCTTTTGGCAGTTCAGTATCCCAGTCGCACACATCTGATGCAATGTCTCTTAATATGGCTCGGCCTTCAATAATGACAGGTGCAGCAAAGCCGAGGGGGTCACCGCGCTTGGTGAAAGGCTTTTC
>JAMQGT020009151.1:0-24174 GCA_024447675.2 Pterophyllum scalare | reverse complement strand
TTCTGTGGGTGGAGTATGCTCATAATGCCCTGACTTCTTCTGCTACAGGTCTCTCACCGTTTGAAGTTACCTTGGGTTATCAGCCTCCCATGTTCCCGGCCTTGGAGAAGGATCTGGCGGTGCCTTCCATTCAACACCACCTTCAAAGGAGTCAGCGGATCTGGGAGCAAACCAGGGCAGCCCTATTGCGAACAATGGAGCGTAATTGTCGTCTGGCGGATTGCAGAAGGATTCCAGCCCCAGTTTACACCCCAGGACAGAAGGTTTGGCTGACTTCTAGGGATGTTCCATTGAGATGTGCTGCTAGGAAACTGGCCCCCCGTTACAATGTGCCCTATTAGGTTGAGTCTGTCCCTGGTTCTTCCGTTGTCCACCTTAAGTTGCCTGCCTCTTTGAGGGTCCATCCCATTTTTCATGTGTCGCAGATTAAGCCCTGTTTTTCAAGCCCGCTGTGCCCTCCTTCTGCTCCCCCGCCTCCCGCCTGGCTTGTGGGGGTGTCACCCTGCTTTTTCCGTCCGTCGGATCTTGGACGTCCGCCGCTGGGGGCGGGGTCTCCAGTACCTCGTGGACTGGGAGGGGTATGGTCCAGAGGAGCGCTCGTGAGTGTCTCGTGCCCTTATCCTGGATCCTGCTCTCTTCTGGGCCTTTAACCGGTCTCAGGCTGGCGGGCTCAATGTGCCGTCAGGTGGCGGCCATTGAGGGGGGAGTTCTGTCATGGTCTGTTAGTTGCTGGTTTCCCTGTCACCTGGGATCAGGAGGTTGAATTGGATCTCCGCCCTTCTAGGCGGAGCCTGGATTCTTCCACCAGCTGAGCACCTGTGTTACATCAAGCCTTGTCAGCTGTGGTATTTCAGGACCAGCTCCACCATCCAGTCTCTGCCAGATTATCTGCCTCTTTAGAGTGGTAATCAGGTTCAGCTCTGCATTCCTCCAATGCATTTGTGTGCCAACATCTTGCTTTTTGTCCTCTTAGTCTGCATCCTTCCATCCATTGCAAAGAAGTAGACTTCCTGCTCTACCTCCTCCAGCACATTTTTCAAGCTCAAGGAATTGGCAATTAATCTGGACCCCCCCCCCCAACCAGTCTTTCAGAACCAAGTAAGGTCTCTGTTATTATTTCTCAAGGATGGATTGCCCTTTGTGTAGACATTTCTGAGACTAAGACTTCCCTCTTCTCTCTTCTCAGAATAATCCACCTGGACCAGTAGTTTTGGCTAACGTGTAACTATGGATCGGAACTCCTGAGTTCCTTTGTTTAATAAATAAATGTTTGTGAGCATTGTTATTTCTGTCGTGGTTTCTTGGTTGGGATCTGCATTTGAGTTCACCATCTCAGTTTCAACCGATTCATGACACACAGCTTCCTGCTATGTTAGCTAATACGCCATTAGCTAATGTGCTATAAGCTAACTCCGCTGCCACAATCTCACATTTCTGAATAAAAAATAAATAAAACTGTTACCTTCATTATCTCCTACCAGGATAACTTTACTGAACAGGTAATGCCATGAATGAAGAATATTTAACAGAACAGCTTACAGTTCTTACCTTAGAGAAGCTCTGCTCCTGCGCTCCCTATCAGAGCAGCAGTTAACTTTTGAAAAAAAAGAAAGAGGGAGGCGGGGAAAGGCACGAGTTTGCTGAAGGGCTCCGCCGTGGGGCCGCTGTTTGATAATCCGCTGTCAGTAGGTGACCCCGTTCGGAGAGCAAGAAGTAAGTCACAGGGTGGGGCGGATTGGCTGACTTGAAGGCGGATCCGCCCCGAAGTGTTTTGCTGTCTGGGAGTTGTGTTGCTAAAATGTGAACAAAGACTCGTGCACATTTGCACCTTTGTAATGGGCTCGACACACGGGGAGTGACAAACGACAGCGACAAATGAGCCGCATCGCCACTGGGGTGAAACCAAACACACGGGACGCAATAGTGACGGCAGCTTTGCAAATCGCGCTCTCACATCACTGGTCTCCAAAAAATGTGATTGGTTATGAAATTGAAGGGATTTTAACATTTTCAAAGCAGTCCGTTTCAGACAGACAATAAAGATGAGGAGTCAGAAGATTTTACTGGAACTGTCAGAAATCCTGCTGTTAAGTCTGCTCTACAAAAGAAAAAGACAACCTTGGGTTCATCCTGTATTAGCACTAAAGTCCTCTCTGTCCGTCTGTTTAAGGTCAGCCTGGCGCCAACACGTTCCCATGCGGCAACTTTGTTGTGTCGCGTCGCCTGGTCGCATGTGCACATCTATGTGTACGAGCTCGAAATTTCACATGCACGAATGTCGCCGGTGGCTTAGCTGGAGGAGGGCAAGGGATTGTCGCCTCATCGCACAAGCTCCATAGGAAATGAATGGAGAGCGAGCGACGTGCACCAGGTGAGTAGTTGTGATTTGTTGATGTGGTTTGCACTTTAGAGCCACCGTGGTAACGACACTACTACTACTACTACTACTATTATTTAAGGAACACATTCAATCCTATCATTTCTTTTGGATCATAGCGGGAGGATTCAATTTAAAAACTAAACGTCAGCAAATGTAGAAATACAGCACTGTGCAAAAGTTCTGAGCCACTCTTCATTTCTTTCTATTTTTCTAGGAAAATGGAAAATGGGAGCAGAGATGGATTCAAATCTGCAAATATCCATGGAAATGAAGTTTGTGAGGCACAAACAGAGTTTATGAGATTGTAACGAGGTTGTAGACAATATTGTTCCCTCTCTTTAGTTCACATTGAAACCAAAGCTCCAAATCTGGATCCATGGCTCCATCAGAGCTGTTCCACTGATCTTCAGCCCAGTTCTTGTGTCATTTGGCAGCACTCAGCTTTTCCTCCCTGTTTCCCTTCTTTAAGAAAGGCTTCTTGACAGCCATCCTTCCACTCAGACCATTTCTGAGAAGGCTTCAGGAACAGGAGATGATCCAATCAGCTCCTGGCTCATGTTCTCCTGGAATTTGACTTCTTTCTTAAAGACATGACTTTCAGATCCTCCTCATCTGCTGTAGATAGTTTTTTTAGGCTTCTGCTTCTTCTTTGGTCCTCCACTTGTCCAGTTTCCTCAGATTTTAAGGACACACTGCACACCATGCTGAGATATGCTGAGTTTTTGACTGATGCCTCTTTGGGAATCAGTTTGTTGGAGCAAAAACAGATTCTTTGCTGTGTTATCTGTTATGTGTGGACACAACACTGGTTCAGCCTTGAGTTAGGAGCCTTATTAATGCTTCAGTGATTCATAGGTCAGTGTTAAGAGCCTTCAGAAACAAAGATGATGTGAAAATGGTGAAGGCGTGGACTGAAAATGAGTGAAAAAGCAGCCGATGTGAAAGGAAACGTTTGAAAGAGCTCCAGAAAGCCTGGAGAAAACAATGACTGACAGTCTGACTGATATGAAAACAAATTTATTAAACTGGCAGTGAAAAGGTGAAGGACTGAAGTGGTTTGCAGTAAGCCTAATGGAGCACTAGATGGAGGCAAACACACACAGATGAACACACAGCAGCCACTGGTTTGTGACTGCAGATCAAATGAAAATAGTTTGAGGTCTGCTGATGGAATCACTGAAAAGATGTTTCTAATGAGAGATCAGCCCTTTGACAGGAGGCTCTTATGTATTTCCATACTCAGTTTTTGCCCTCTGCTACTTTGACTTCATCCACAATGAGCTCTGCTCCATCTTTCTGCTACTTTTTCTCTCCTCATCCTGCACCTTCATGTCTCCTGTCCTCTGATGGAAAACCACCAGTTGCCTTCTTGTTTCTGCCTTCAGTTGGATCAGCAACAATGACAAAGGTGAGACGACTCAGGAAACTGTTGCTGCTGTAAATGCTCTTACAGACTGCAGTCTGATTGGAGCCTTTAAATGGACCTGATTTCTGCTCCATTGGAGCTTTTTTCACACTTCATGTTGGCCTAACAACATAACACAGTATTCTGCTCCATTCAATCAGGGGCTTAAAGCAACACTTATGATCATATCAGCATGTATCTGATCTCCATGCTGCTGCTCATATAGCACACTGTGTTTGGACTCCAAGAATCTGCTGTCAGGTCTTGTTTCCAGTCTGCCAGAGAGCTGTAGGAGCAGAGATGTGCTGTAGTTTGTGAGCAGCTTTTCAGTCTTTTCACACAATAAACCATCACTAATGACAGATTGTTGCTAACTGTTTTCATCATACAGTCAGTGATGTCTGGGAGTAAATCCATCCCAGTGCCATCACAGTCAGGTGACTTATTAAACTTCAGTGATGTCACTGTATCAGTCATTTCCTCTTCCTGTGTTCCCTAGTTATCCTCCACATACATAGTAATATGTATGTGGAGGATCTGTCCATCCAGCCATCCATCCTCTTATCCTATTCAGGGTCGCGGGGTGGGGGGGTGGGGGGGTGGAGCCTATCCCAGCTGACATAGGGCTAGAGGCAGGGTACACCCTGTACAGGTCGCCAGCCTGTGGCAGGGCCAACACAGAGAGACAGACAACATTCACACCTATGGGCAATTTAGAGTGGCCGATTAACCTAACCCCAGTAAGTGCATGTCTTTGGACTGTGGGAGGAAACCGGAGTACCCGGAGAAGACCCACACAGACACGGGGAGAACATTTTGTTGCTTTTAGGCTCCGTTGCCTTTGAGGCAGTTGATGCAGAGACTGCTCAGAAGGCTCCAGGAAGCTCTGCAATGTCAGCCTTGGGATTTTGATTATTTCCAATTTGTTTTGAGCCATGAAATGAGAATTATTCAGTCTTTTGCAAATGTATTTGAACTGCCACAAGATGTTGTTGTTGCCTCATCAGATTTATTAAGACTTCTTTATTTGCAAGAACAGGAGAGAGCTCAAACTTCCACTAAGTTCTTCCGGCTCTCAATTGAGGTGCACGCATTTCTCCTCCTCTCCCTACCCTTATGTTTTTACCCTGCTTTGCTGCTTTGCTGTGCTTTAAGAGCCTCTCTTTACATATGATTCGAACTGGAATTAAGATTATGGATCTGGTCAGCTGGTCTCTCAACACATTAATCAAATTTTTCTCCATGAGGAGACTGGGAAAAGGAGAACCATCTGCCTGAGTGGAACAACCCGGCATGGATCATGGATAACAGGATCTCTCTGACTGGACGTGGGGGATACCCTTTTTACTGCGGAAGTTGGAAGTGGGGTACGTGCAGTGCAGTATGAACTCAGACTTTTGGAGAAATGTCTGTTCCTGTGCGGTGGCAAGAATGGAACCATGAAATTTGGATTATTGGAGTTTTCACCATTGAGGGTGCCCAGTGAGACAGTTAAGGCTGTCAGCAAAGTTATTGATAACAGCCTGTACCAAAACAATGATACTTATCTGGAATTTGGCCCCCCTACTTGGCCTTGGGACAGCATGGAAACCTCATTATCTCCTGGAGTTATGTGAACAGATGCTCTTCCCCCGCTTATCCCGTTTTTCAACCTCATACTGTGCCCCCAATTATGGGGCAAAATATGAGATGATTTTTTTTCCCTGACCTATCCTACTGTTTTTCGCTTTGCTTTCCGTCCCTGCTACTTAATATGAAAAATGCTAAAAAATATTACAAGGCTTAAAATGGAATGAAAATGAGTGTGCCTCGTCTGACTAGTGTAGTAGAACAATTTCACACCGATTTTGAGTCAGTGGGTCTCATGACCTGGAAGTTATTGAAGGAAAATCACAATTTCTTTAAAAAAAAATTACAAAAAAATAATAAAAGGCTTAAAATGGAATAAAAATGAGTGTGCCTCATCTGTCTAAACTAGTAGAACAATTTCACACCGATTTTGAGTCAGTGGGTCACATGACCTGGAAGCTATTGAAGGAAAATCACAATTTCTTAAAAGAAAAATTGCTAAAAAATGGAAAAATGGCTTAAAATGGGATAAAAATTTGTGTGCTTCATCGATGTAATCTATTGGCATGATCTGATATTAGTTTTGTCACAGGTGGTCTCAAAATAATGATTTTATTTAATTTCATTTTTCTCAAGAGTGTTTGGTTCGGAAATTTATTGATGGTCCCTGGGTCAAG
Organism: Pterophyllum scalare; assembly: GCA_024447675.2. Lineage (NCBI taxonomy): Eukaryota > Metazoa > Chordata > Actinopteri > Cichliformes > Cichlidae > Pterophyllum > Pterophyllum scalare. The sequence continues at coordinate 18,143 of JAMQGT020009151.1, read as the reverse complement.
CTGGTTTTGATGACCCAAGTCCCCCGTCTGAGCGCGTGCTGTCATTGTGTCCCTGGGCAAGACACTTAACCCACATTGCCCATTACCTAAGTGTGATTGTGGTTGTGTGGTCAGAGGGGCCGTAGGTGCGAATTGGCAGCCACGCTTCTGTCAGACTGCCCCAGGACAGCTGTGGCTACATTAGGAGCTTACCACCATCAAGTATGATTGAGGTGTGAATGAATGGTGCACAGAATTGTAAAGCGCTTTGAGTTCTATGAAAAGTATTATATAAGTCTAAGGCATTATTATGTTATTTTTACTGTATTTCTTTATTATTATTATTATTATTATTATTATTATTACATTAGCTGTATTTTTCAGTTTGATTTTTTTTTTTATTTGAACCACTGCCAGTTGTTCAGTAAGGTTTGGGAAGTGTTATTCATGGCATTTATAAATGCATAAAACTAATAGATGTTTAAAAAAAAACAGTAACATGTAATCGGATGTTGGCAGAGATGCTCTTTATTTCAGGCGACGTACAGGATAAAAATGTTGAAGGAAGTCCTTGACTTACACTGTCTTTGTGTCTTTGTTTGGAAGCAGAGCCACACAGATGGATCCAGTCTGGATCCAGCCTGTTGTCGCTGTGGTGGTGGGAAAGCGTTTCGCTGCGACCTTTGTGGGAAAACTTTCAGTTATCAGCAGAGGCTAAAAATGCATCAGCGTAGACACACTGGACACAAAATTAACTACTGCAAAGAATGTGGGAGAAGCTTCACCACAACAAGTGCATTAAAACGCCATGAACTCTTCCACAGTGGGGTTAAAGAGCACCTCTGTGACCAGTGTGGGTCATCCTTCACCACTTCAGGTGAACTTAAAGCACATAAACGAGTCCACACAGGAGAGAAACCATACCAGTGCAGACACTGTGGCAAAAGCTCAAATTCAAGTAATCATAACGATCATGAAAGTAGACACATTGAAGGGAACTGCAGCTGTGACCAGTGTGACAAGAGCGTCAGGAATCTCAAACTCCCCAGTGTTAAACTCCAAACACAAACGATCCCACGCTGCAAAGAAACTGTTTCGCTGTTTCACTTCTTCCTGGATTTAAAGCGTTTTTTTAAGCTGTTAGAGTTCATGTTAGTGATTAGCTTTTCTCCAGCAGTCAGCATCAAAATCAGTTCTTATCTCACATGTTAGTTTGTATTGAATCTGTTTTAGTCTCACATTGTTGCTGTTTTCTTTTTGAGTTTTTGTTGTCAATTCCTACAAATCCTAGGTTAAAATTTTTTTACAAACTTCAAACCATTTAATAATGAATCATTATCAGCCATGATGTCACTTCCAATTCAATTTTATTTATAAAGTACATTTAAAACAACAAGGTTGACCAAAGTGATGGATATGAAAACGGGATAACACAATATAATAAATATATGTAAGAAATCACAAAAACATGAAGGATGACAGGGTTGGAGCTGATCCAGCTGAATGATGTCATAATCATTTCATGTCATTTTCCTTCACAGCTGTTTCTCTGCTTTTTCTTCTTCCGCTGCACTGAGGACACCCTAACCCTGAGATCAGGAGCTCAGAATAATAAAAAGCAGCTCAGCATTGGAAATATCATATTATTACATTTAAGCTTTATTGACAGGTTTGTAATGTCAGAAAACCACGATAGCCTTAATGTGTTTTTTATATTTTCAAAATATTTCAGTGAATATAAATAATTGAGCAGATTTTATAACACATACATTGTGTTAGCCCTGCAATGAACTGGCAACCTGACCAGTGTGCATTCTCCCTTTGACCCTGTGGCAGCTGGGATGGGCTCCAAGCCCCCTGGATAAGCAGAATATGGATGGATGGATGGATGGATGGATGGATGTCATGTTGACTGAATGAACAATGAAGCTGCATCCATGCAGATTGTTGTCAGCAGGAGGAGAGAATCTAAATGATCAGCTGTGGAACATGTGAGTGCATGTTTGTGTGTCTCAATGAGAGGCTCTCCTACCAGGTCCTGCTGAATCAGAGCAGAAGCAGAAAGGCCACTGGAGCATATGATGGCCTCACCCTGGAGAAGCCGTCCTGTTCTGGAGGAACTGCTTAGAAACTCTTTGAAGGACGTGATTAACAGCAGTTAATTTGTTCTCATTAAGAGCGTCCTTCTCTTTGAAGTGATGGAGATATTTTTATGTTCATCCAGCTGTTCAGTAAATTTAGTGTCATCATCCTTGCTGTGTATATTGTAATGATATCAGAGCATCTGTTTGTGCTCATATTACAGAAGTTTTCCTTACAGATCAATCAGAGGCTGCACAGTACAGCCCTGCTGACACGGCAGAGGGGCCACATGGAAACATGACCTTTAAATCCATGTTTCACATTACACTTGAGGATTATCTGCTGTCCATACCTGAGGCTGCTCATCCCCCTTACACAGCACATTCCAGCTGCACGCTGCAAAGACAAAGATCCTCCTCTTCAGTTGTTGTCTTCACAGCAGCACACACAGCACATTCAGAAGTGGAGGAAGAAATGTTTGAGGGCGTGACCTGAAAGGCTGTTTTTCTTGTTATCATGAGACGTTTGGAGGGACGGTTGCTGCCACTCAGTTTCTGGTTGTGCTTCAGTGAAGCTCGGTCTGAGAAGCTGCTGTTGGTGTTTAACACAAAGAGAAAAGCTCACTTCTTTGAACTGATTCACAGTTACAAAAGTGGGACTTTAAGCAGCTTTGACAGCTTTGATCTTCTGATCATCACACTATATATGAGCTGCTGGACTTCATCTCAAAGCTTTCTGGGTCCTGATGCTGCATTTTTTTTGTGTTTGTTGTGCTGCAGCTTCACAGCAGATGGAAGGAAAGAAGAAGAGCCACTAATGCAGCCGCTGTGCTGACTGCACATGGAGGGATCTCTGCAGATCGTTGTGTTCCTCTTCAGCCTCGTCTTCCTTCAGGTCTCGCTGACACTGTCAGACAGCAGCAGCTGTGTTATTGAGCCCTGAAGCATCTGTAACCTTGTTGAAGCTGTTCAGGAAGAAGCACTGAGATTAATGAGCCCGTTTCCCACAGAGATCTGGAGACAGAAGCAGCGCAAACATGAAGATACAATACTCACTCCTTCAAACTTAATCTTCTTCAACCCTGGGGGGGCACAGAGGACACAGAGGTTCAGTCCTGTTACCATGGTTTCTAACATGACTGGATGCAGGTGTTCAGAAGGCCTGCTGTATGGTTAGAGTGGTGAGGTAACTTTACTGATCAGTACTATAATTAAAGCAGAAGCACACAGAGCAGCAGGGATCAGATGCTGATTGGTGCAGGAACACGCTCACCTGTGGAGGGCGCTGCATGCTGCTGTGTTCTCCTGTGGCCTGTCTCAGCCTTTGGTTGAAGCTGCTTCCTGTTTGGACAGTCTGCTGCTCAGATCCTGCCCATGTGAGGAACAGCTTGCAGACACACAGCAGTGATTAGTTCCAGATGTTCTCCTGTTTCAAAGTGCCAGGCTTCTCAAAGGGCGGCCTGCGGACCAGTGCCCGTCCTCTGGAACATTTTATGAGGCCCGTGAGAGAAACAGCTGTTAATGAGGGGAAAGTTTTCATGTGAGCCAAAAATAAAGACGTGCCAAACAGAAGCTGGTCAGTCCAACAAGCTTCTGCCTGTAGTTGATGTTTTTTCAAAGCTGCAACACCATCAAGGATCTGTGAGCTGCAGCTACAGAAGAATCATCTTCACTTCATTTTTCAAAGCCCCATGGAAGGATAGGATAGGTATTCCTGGATGTGTGGGACAGAGGGCCGCTGATCTGACAGAGATCACACGCACAGATCTACACTGATGTAGAATGGGAAACCTTAACTCCCATCCATGATCCCACTGTTCCCATCGGCCAGACTCAAAGCATGTGTGACACTGACACTCTCAAGGTCAACAAGCTCTACCAGTGCTGAAACTACAGTGGCTTCCAAAAGTATTCATACCCTTTGAACTTTTCCATATAATTCTGGACTCTGACTGGGCCATTCTAACACATGAATCTGTTTGGTTTTAAACCATTCCATTGTAGCCCTGCTTTATGTTTAGGGTCGTTGTCCTGCTGGAAGGGGAACCTCCGCCCCAGTCTCAACTTCCCTGTCCCTGCTGAAGAGAAGCAACCCCAGAGCATGATGCTGCCCCCACCATATTTGACAGTGGGGATGGTGTGTTCAGAGTGATGTGTAGTGTTAATTCTCTGCCACACATAGCGTTTTGCATTTTGGCCAGAAAGTTCAATTTTGGTCTCATCTGACCAAAGCACCTTGTTCCACATGTTTGCTGTGTCCCCAACATGGCTTCTGGCAAACTGCAAACGGGACTTTATGGTTTTCTTTAACAATGGCTTTCTTCTTGCCACTCTTCCATAAAGACCACATTTGTGCAGTGCACGACTAATACACTGCTGAAAAAAATAAAGGGAACACCCAAATAACACATCCTAGATGTGAATGAATGAAATATTCTCATTGAATACTTTGTTCTGTACAAAGTTGAATGTGCTGACAACAAAATCACACAAAAATCATCAATGGAAATCAAATTTATTAACCAATGGAGGCCTGGATTTGGGGTCACACACAAAATTAAAGGTTAAAAACACACTACAGGCTGATCCAACTTTGATGTAATGTCCTTAGAACAAGTCAAAATGAGGCTCAGTATTGTGTGTGGCCTCCACGTGCCTGTATGACCTCCCTACAACGCCTGGGCATGCTCCTGATGAGGTGGAGGATGGTCTCCTGAGGGATCTCCTCCCAGACCTGGAATAAAGCATCCGCCAACTCCTGGACAGTCTGTGGTGCAATGTGACGTTGGTGCATGTAGCGAGACATGATGTCCCAGATGTGCTCAATCGGATTCAGGTCTGGGGAACGGGCGGGCCAGTCCATAGCTTCAATGCCTTCATCTTGCAGGAACTGCTGACACACTCCAGCCACATGAGGTCTAGCATTGTCCTGCATTAGGAGGAACCCAGGGCCAACCACACCAGCGTATGGTCTCACAAGGGGTCTGAGGATCTCATCTCGGTACCTAATGGCAGTCATGCTACCTCTGGCGAGCACATGGAGGGCTGTGCGGCCCTCCAAAGAAATGCCACCCCACACCATTACTGACCCACTGCCAAACCGGTCATGTTGAAGGATGTTGCAGGCAGCAGATCGCTCTCCACGGCGTCTCCAGACTCTGTCACGTCTGTAACATGTGCTCAGTGTGAACCTGCTTTCATCTGAAGAGCACAGGGCGCCAGTGGTGAATTTGCCAATCCTGGTGTTCTCTGGCAAATGCCAAGCATCCTGCACGGCATTGGGCTGTGAGCACAACCCCCATCTGTGGACATCGGGCCCTCATACCATCCTCATGGAGTCAGTTTCTAACCGTTTGTGCAGACACATGCACATTTGTGGCCTGTGGCTGCTTCTCCAGCCTCTGGACACTACGCTGACAGACACAGCAAACCTTCTTGCCACAGCTCGCATTGATGTGCCATATTGGATGAGCTGCACTACCTGAGCCACTTGTGTGGGTTGTAGAGTCCGTCTCATGCTACCACGAGTGTGAAAGCACCACCAACATTCAGAAGTGACCAAAACATCAACCAGAAAGCATAGGTACTGAGAAGTGGTCTGTGGTCCCCACCTGCAGAACCACTCCTTTATTGAGTGTGTCTTGCTAATTGCCAATAATTTCCACCTGTTGTCTATTCCATTTGCACAACTTACTTGGAGTTATATTGTGTTGTTTAAGTGTTCCCTTTATTTTTTTGAGCACTGTATTTCTAAAATTAGAAACATCCTTTCTCAGACTGATGCTGAAAAGTTAATCCATGCATTTATTACTTCTAGACTGGACTACTGTAATTCATTATTATCAGGCTGTCCTAAAAACTCCCTGAAAAGCCTTCAGCTGATCCAAAATGCTGCAGCTAGAGTACTGACAGGGACTAGAACGAGAGAGCATATTTCTCCCATTTTGGCTTCTCTTCATTGGCTCCCTGTTAAATCAAGAATAGAATTTAAAATCCTTCTCCTAACATACAAGGTCTTGAATAATCAGGCCCCATCTTATCTCTAAGACCTTATAGTACCGTATCACCCCAATAGAGCACTTTGTTCTCAGACTGCTGGCTTACTTGTGGTTCCTAGGATACTTCAGAGTAGAATGGGAGGCAGAGCCTTCAGCTTTCAGGCCCCTCTTCTGTGGAACCAGCTCCCAGCTTGGATTCAGGAGACAGACACCCTCTCTATTTTTAAGATTAGGCTTAAAACTTTCCTTTATGATCAAGCTTATAGTTAGGGCTGGATCAGGTGACCCTGAACCCTCCCTTAGTTATGCTGCTATAGGCCTAGGCTGCTGGGGGGGTCCCATAATGCACTGTTTCTTCTCATTCACCTTTATTTACTTGTTTATACTTCACTCTGTATTTAATCATTATTATTAATCTCTGGCTCTCTTCCACAGCATGTCTTTTGTCCTGTCTCTCTCCCCTCAGCCCCCCTCCCCTCACAGCAGATGACTGCCCCTCCCTGAGCCTGGTTCTGCTGGAGGTTTTTCCTTCCCACTGTCACCAAGTGCTTGCTCATAGGGGGTCATTTTGACTGTTGGGTTTTCTCTGTGTTATTGTAGGGTCTTTAACCACAATACAAAGCACCTTGAGGCGACTGTTTGTTGTGATTTGGCGCTATATAAATAAAATTGAATGGAATTGAATTGAATTCAAAAGAAAACCACATTTGTTTTCCCCACTGACTCCTCCAAGATGTTACATCTGCTTCTGTAGCATGAGTTTCCTGAAATAAAATAAAAATCTGTACCTTTGTTTTGGCAGTATAAAAATAATGCTTTCCTCTTTACTGGATTCCTGATACCTCTGGCATTAACAGAAAGAATAGAAATTGACATTAGCTCACACAGAGCTCTCACACACACACAATCTTTTTAACTTTGCTGCACAAATCCTAAACTATGCCGGTTACCAGCTGGAAACACTGCACTGTAACAAAAACTCATCACCTTAAGAACACCAAATCAAAACAAACCTTTAAAGGTTAATAAAAGAACGATGGGATGTTTATAATGCTGTATCCTTTCGTCACAGTTTAATGTCTTTCCCGTTAATGTAGGCTCTATTTCCAACAAAATAGGCCTTGTCTCCTCTCTTCCTTGCCTCCTCCACAGCCGCCCACAGCTTGTTGCGGGTTTCTCTATCCGCTGCTGTCAGATCCTCTGTAAAGTTGAATTGGTTGTTCTTGGATCCTCTCCATTAGGTGTCCCGCGCTGTTCTGGACAGGAATCCGATGATTACCGGTCGGGCTGGTGGGTTGGATCCTCTATCTTTGAGCTGGCCGATCCTACGGGCAACGTCTATTCCCGAAACGACCATCCCAGCCTCTGTATCTGGTAGCACTGCACGGCAGATGTCCTGAACTCACGTCTGTATGTTGTCGTCCTCCTTTCGGGAACACCATAAAGTCGGAGATTAAGCCGTCGGCTGCTTCACCCACTTTCATCTCCAGCTCATTGACTTGTTTCTCTAGAAGTGAGCATTGTTTCTGTAATCCTGCATTCTGTTTATATGTTATATCTGTTATAATGAACAGCTTTGTCAGTTTGGTCTGCTCTCTCATTTATTTTCTGAGTGACCGCAGTGATTATGGTACTTTGAAGCTCTGTCAGTGTTGGCTCCTCACTTAGAGATTCGCTGTTTTAATTTTGGACTCGGCTCTTGCTTTTTTCAGTAGTTGTTTCACTGCTGTGTTTGGGAAAGAGATGCATTCTCCACCGTCTTCTGCCTGACAAGCACAGGAGTGAATCTCCTTAAAACTTTGTTTTTCTTTATCTTCGGTATCCAACTGCATAGACATTTCCACCATATGCGCCCTCTTTACCGTTAGCCACTATAGATAGTTCAGTTAGGCTCTCTTTCCTTATAAATGCAATTCAAAAATGGATGATTTGCTGAAAAACTTGCCTGGAGGGCCTGGCTGCTGTGTCACAGATCTTTCTTCTGTTTGCTGGTGATGAAAGGAAGGCTTTTAAACAGGTTGTTTTCGGCTCTGACGTTAAAGTGTTACCGACCTCGCCTCCATCTTGGACGGACCAGTCCATGACCTTGTTTATCAGTTCCACAGTAAATACTGTGACATAAGAGGAAAGAAAAGGTAACAGGGAACAGAGAAATCTGAACAGACTGAAAATTATGATCCAAAAAGAATATAAAGATATCTACGCAGCACCGGGACAGAATGCATTTAAATTTGCTGCACTGCTACACACTCAAAGTACACAACAAAATGTATTTAAGGGCCAAAAAAGTGGATTTTCATGATCCGTCTCTTTTAAATGTGCTAGTGAATGATGTGTGACTGTGAGGCTTTAAGGAGCATGTGTGGCTCCAATGAAGAAAAGTGAGCCTATCAGCATTCTCACTGTTTGGCTTCTTGCTGCAGAAAACAGACATCCTGATGGTGTAGATGTTAATAATCAGTGTCAATAATTCAGTGCCCAGCCTAACAGCACATGGGCAGTGGCTCAGAGATTTCCTGGAACATGCATGTTTTTAGTTATGATTCCTGCAAACAACATGAAGGAGACTGGCAGCCACAAAGGATTCATTTTCAAATCTTTCTTCAATCAGAGATCAATGATGAAGCTGTGACTGTTGGTTAGCAGACAATGTTTGCATCAGCAGCAGCTCTGACTGTGCTGATGAAACCTGTGAGGAAGACAGGTAAGGCTTCCTGTTCACACTGATCCCAGAACAGCTGACTTATGAATCTGCATCCAAAGATTCAGCTGCACACATTTATTTCACTGTGGCATCAAAACTGATGCAGATCAATACATTTATTGACTAATGACCACAAACAAACCTCTGTCTCTGGATCTGTTTATTGAATCATGATGGCCCCGCCCCCTGATACAGGAGCTTCCTGTGACATCAGCACAGGTGAAACAGGAAGTGGCCCCCCTTCTGCACAGTAACAGGTTGTGATTTGTAGCTGTGTGACATTAAATGTGATTTGTAATGGATGCTGTTGGGTTTTTCTAGCAGAGCTCGATGACTGCGGCCGCTCTGACGTCTCCTCTCTGAAAGCTGCAGCACGGCCGAAGCAAAGCAGCCAATCAGAGAAGAAGCCACAGGTAACAGGAAGCTTTCATGTCTCTGAGTTCTTCCAAAGTAGCACAAATGCTTTGAGCAGCTCAAATCTCCTGTGTTCCTAACATCCATCCAGCTGAAGTGACCAACAGGAAAACGAAGCTCATTTTCTCCACAGTTTGACTTTAACTTAGTTTGTAAACCAACCACAGAGTTTTAGTTCCACTTTGTTCCTTTGCTCATTCTGATTGATGTCACTGAACCTAAATGTTTTTCACTCTTTGCTCTTTGCTTGGTTTTGGTGACCTATAATAACCTCGCAGAGAGCTCCAACAGTCAGAGTGGCCTCATCTCTGTTCGCTCCAATGGAGCTTTGTTTGTGAAATATCAGCTAAATATAATCTAGAAATAATTGTGTGTGTGAGCTCAGGAGGATTCAGCCTGAAGACTCTGCAGTGAGACAGCACCCTGACCCTGAGACTCCCCCTGACAGCTTCAAGCTTCGGATTTTGAAGAAAGCCAACATTACGCTTCCCAGCGCTCCGACCTTTGGAAGGAAAAGAAAAGGTCAAAGGTGGAGCCTGAATAGGATTCATTTGCATATTTGCTGCTGTTTGAATCCATAGCTGAGATTGTTGTTTGTAGATGAAGCCAAACATTTGTCTCCTCCTGGTGTCGCTGGGATAACTGTACATGTCCTCTGATCTGTGAGTGAGTGCAGCACAGCACACAGCAGCAGAGGCTGGATACAAGGAGAAGAGCACAAAGGACACACAAAAACTGGGAGACATGCTGTTCATGTGATGAGTTTATTAGAGATTTCATCATGGAGTCATTGTGGGAACTAAGTGCAGGGAAAAGAGCAAAGATCCAGAAATCCAATCCAGAGTTTCTGTGTGACAAACACAAACATGTTAAAGACACAAATATACATTAATAGTCTTCAGTGACTCTTCATCCACATCAGTGTTTGTGTTGAAGACATCAGTGTTGGTCTCAGTGTGGTTAACAGCAGTCAGCAGTCCAATCAGAAAAAGCTCATTTCAAACACTTCATGCAGTTCATCTTCTCACCAGCAGAGGGCCACAAATCACCATCAATGAAGACTTCAAGGAGATGTTGGTGACATCAGAGCTGCACATCAACATCTGATCAATATGGAAGTTCATGTTTGTGTCACTGGATCAGTTCAAAAGCACAAAGCATGCAAATGTGCTCTTATTGTGAAAAGGTGCTCCTGCTGAGAGCTTCCTTCCTGTCCTGCTTCCATCACAGCTTCCAAAAATGAGTCCAGCAGTCAGAGCATGTGGAGAGGTTGTAAAAATGGCATTAAGAAAGAGAAATCAAACATTTGGATTGATTTGAATGAGCTCAGACTTGTTGGAAATGCAGAGGAGCTGGTTGTGAAGCTTCAGAGAAACACAACATCCTGATATTCACTGTGAAGCTTTGAGTGGAAAAAGACAGAAAAACAACATGTGGATCCTGGAATAATGGCAGCTTCCATCTTTAAAGGACTGAAGAGGAAGAAGGTTACAAGGAATCATTGAGAACAGTTTCAAACATCAACTGATTGAATCCATGAATGTGAAAACGTGTTTGTGAGTGAAAGAGACAGACATGTACAGACTGAACTATCTGTTCAACAGTCAGAGTGTTTCTGTGACAGGAGGACGCTCTTTACACTCAGCTCAGCACAGACTCACTGAGGAACCAGGAGACCAGAACATAAACCCAGGATAAAGAGGTTCAGTGAATGTGGTGCTGAAGGTGTGGAGGTGGATCAGAGTGTCAGAGGAGACTCTGTAGAAGGACAGAGTGCCAGCAGGACAGTCCACATACACTGCTACTCTGTTAGAGCGGGAGGAGGAGGAGGAGGAGGAGGAGATGGATGTTACTCTGTTATTGTGAATGACAGAACTGAGGACGACCATCATAGCAGTTCAGACTCCAGGACTGATCATTCCCTCCAAACACTACAGTCTTTACTGTCTCCTTTCCTTCTGATTCTTCTGTAACTCACTGATATATAAACGTCTCCTCTCCACTCGACCTCCCAGTAACAGCGACCAGTCAGACCATCTCTACACAGCAGCTGATGATAAACATCAAACCTGTCTGGATGATCAGGATATGACTGAACCTCCTTCACACGTGTCACCTTCCTGTTGTTGTCAGACAGTTGTAGCTTTGTGTTCACTGTGTTTGTGTCGATTGTGAGTTGACAGGAATCTGATGGAGAGAACAAACACAATCCAGCTGCAGTTATTGATCCATCATCTGTTCATTGATTGACACTTTGATGATGACTCCTGACATCAGAGATGTGAATGAGTGATGTGACAGTTTGAAGATGGTTGAATGTGTGCTGCTTTGTTTTCATCAATCACATTAAAAACACACTTACACTTCCTCAGACCTGGGATCAGCCATCGCACTCCAGCAGGCTCCGCCCTGAAAGGAGGAGGGGGGTCAGAGGTTATTTCCTGTCTTCCTCTGAGTGTCTGCGTCTCTGTTTTCTACATGTTTTTGTTCTTGCTCGGCTGCACGGCTCATTTCCCTTTAGGGCCAATGAAAGTGAAGCTGTGAGCACCACGAGGGATGACTGGATCATTGAACTGTTCTCAGATCAGCATCAAAACCCTGCAGCTGCAGGTCTGACCCGGCTACAGGCAGAGGCAGTGATGGCAGTGGGAGCCTGTTTGGACACTTTGGAGTTCACTCTTTGAAGCTTTCAGTCTGGATGTTGTGTGATGAGAAAGAAAGCATTCAAATGCAGCACTGGTCTCATCAAACTTCTTCTCAATCATTAAGTGGAGGAGAAGAAGTGACAGAGTCACAGCTGTGCTTCAGAGGCACACACACACTTGAAGATGTCTGACCTTTGAATATGACAAGTAGAGGAAAATGATCCATCAGATCAAGGAGATCAGATCCTGTGGATTAGTCTGCAGCACCATCAGATTGTTCTCCTCGGCCTGTTGTGCTCTCAAAGTGTCCTTTATACAGTCAGAAAGGCACAAAGGTCAAGAGGATTTAACACAACAGCTGAGAGGGTTTTAGAGCAGAGGATGTCCACGTGTTGGGCTCTTTGTCTTTCAGCAGTGCTTCACAGGATCTTCAGTTACACATTGTTTTCACTCTGGAGCAACATTTGAAGCTTCATTTGAACATCACTTCAAACCACTCATTTAAGGGAATCTGCAGCTTTTGTCTTCCAGCTGAGAACTTAGAAGATCTGCAAACTGCACAAGGTTGTTTAAAGACTTGAAGCTGGAAATGAGGAATTTTATTGGCTATCCATCTGTGGTTTTAGAGTCTGGGTCAGAGCTGACCAATCAGAACCATTGGAGAGCATTTGGGGCGGGTCCAGAGAGGTCACATGACACTGTCTGATTATTATTGACTCTGGTGTCAATCCAATTCGGAGGGTCTACTCTGTCATATGAAAGCATCCTAAGGGCAGACTGCAGCGTTACTGTGACGCTATGAGGCATCAAATTCAGAAGCACTACAAGCAGCCTGCGGGCGGGCCACTGCCAGTTAACAGGTTGATCTGATCTGAATCAGGCTCAGAGGGAAAAATGAGTTTTCCTAAAATCCTGCACTCTTAAATATCCTGAGATATCTACAACTTGTTCCTGGAGACGTTCTCCTTGGAGACCCCTACATTAATATCCCTTATTGTTCACTTCCAAGAGTGTTTTTGTTGTGAGCAGAGGAAAAATGTTCCTGCATGTGTGATCGTTCATGTCACATGTGCATGAGACAAACAGGAAGTGAGTGAAGGACACAGGAAATGCTTCCAGCTCTTCCTCCTCTCAGACCTCCTCTCCATACCTGAGAGTGTCCAGTCTCCAGCGTGGATCCTTCAGTGCGGCCGACAGCAGCTTAGTTCCTGAGTCTCCTGGATGATTGTAGCTCAGGTCCAGCTCTCTCAGATGGGAGGGGTTGGAGCTCAGAGCTGAGGCCAGAGAAGTACAGCCTTCCTCTGTGATCAGACAGCCTGACAGACTGCAGACACACAAAACAACAATCCATCTGTGAGCAATGACTTCCTGTTTGTCACATACAATAACATCTATCCATTTACAGACATTCAATTTAATGTAGCTTTATTTATAAGTGACAGTTCCCAACAGACAACAGCAGTCACCTCAGGTTGTGTAACAGTGTAAGGTAACAGCCTCCAATCTTAGAGAGAAAGCCCCAACCATCAGACAATCCACTGTGAGCAGCACTTGGTGATGGTGGTAAGGAAGAACTCCCTCTGGCAGGAAGCTGCTTCCAATGAAAACAGGCTCCAGGAGGAGCATGGACCATGACTGGTTTCAGTGTGAGGGCAAAGAGAAGAGAGCAGAGAGGAGCTCAGAGAGACAAGAAGCAAACACAAACTAAGGAGAGAGAAGAGCAAAGTTAAGGAGCTGCAGGAGTGGCAGATAAAAGCATCAGAAGGGAAAAGAGGGGCGTGCACAAGAAATGCATCATGGGAAGTACAGCAGCAGCCTGAGCCTATAGCAGCAGAACTAAGGGAGGGCTCAGGGTCCCCTGATCCAACTCTAACTATAAGCTGCTAACAATGCTAACATGGACTCAGCAAGCTAATAAGCTCACACACACACACACACACACACACACACACACACACACACAGCCTCCTTCTCCAACCAATAGCAGAGCAGCATCACTCTGATCATGGAAACTACTTCCTGTTACAATCATGAGCCCTTCACAATAAAAACAGGAAGTTTGTAACCATGAACCATAGATAATGTAAAGACTCTTTTAAACTGATTTAACACACTGAACCATTTTAAAGGGAGTCCATTTAAATCTTTACAAATAATTTAAGCACAATTATTTTCTCCTCTCCTTTCATAAAGCACTGGTTCTCAAACTTTTCCCATCATGCCCCACTTCACAGGAGCCTCTTTTCTTTTTTCTTTTTATGCAGGATTGTTGACATGCGGACAGCTATGCTGCACTGCCACTAAGTTCATTATTTTATAGGAGGCCCAAACTAACAGGAGAGGGTGCAGATCATTCAGATGAAGGATTGTGTGCTTTGCAATGTGTGTGCTAGAGCCAGACATGTTGTGAAGCTGTCGTTTCAAGCTGCCATTAAAACTACTATTAACTAAGTTAAATCTCCTCACTCATTTCCACAGTAATGTTGACTCACAACAACGGTCCTGCATTTGAATCCAGGCTGGAGTTTGCATGTTCTTCCCGTGTTTGTGTGGGTTCTCTCTGGGTATGCCAGTTTACTCCCACAGTCCAAAGACCTGCACTTAGTGGGCTTAGGTTAATTGGTTAATCTGAGTTTGGTGTACATGTGAATGAGAATGGTTGTCTGTATGTCTGTGTTGGCCCTGCGACAGGCTGGCAACCTGTCCAGGGTGTACCCTATAACTGCTGGCTCCCACTCCACTTTCATGGCCACAGGTGTATAAACCAACACCTAGGCATGCAGTCTGCTTCTACAAACATCAGTGAAAGAATGGGTTGCTCTCAGGAGCTCAGTGAACTCCAGCGTGGTACCATGATAGGATGATACCTGTGCAACAGGTCCAGTCAAATTTCCTCACTGCTAAATAATCCACAGTCAGCTGTTAGTGGGATTCTAACAAAGTGGAAAGGACTGGGAATGACAGCAGCTCAGCCATGAAGTGGTAGGCCACGTAAAATCACAGAGTGGGGTCAGTGGATGCTGAGGGTTTGGTCAGTTTGGGGATGGCCCCTTCCTGTTCCAATATGACTACAAAGCAGCTCCATAAAAACATGGATGAGCCAGTTTGGTGTGAAGAGTCCCAACCTCAGCCTGATAGATCACCTTTGGGATGGAGTAGAGCAGAGACTGTGAGCCAGGCCTTCTCTCCAACATCAGTGTCTGACCTCACAGATGTGCTTCTGGAAGAACCGCCAGAAATTCCCGTAAACACTCCTATAGATACAGTCACTAATTAGAGCCAGCTGGTCCATGGCAGGACCCTGGGGGCCTCGCCTGGTCCATGACTATAATCAGGACCCCCTTCAATGACCTCCTCAATGCAGCCACAGGTGGTAACGCCCCCAAGGAGTGTGGAGGAAAACTGGGCATACAGTGGTGTGAAAAAGTGTTTGCCCCCTTCCTCATTTCCTGTTTTTTTGCATGTTTGTCACACTTAAGTGTTTCGGAACATCAAACCAATTTAAACAATAGTCAAGGACAACACAAGTAAACACAAAATGCAATTTGTAAATGAAGGTGTTTATTATTAAAGGTGAAAAAAAATCCAAACCATCATGGCCCTGTGTGAAAAAGTGATTGCCCCCCTTGTTAAAACATACTATAACTGTGGTTTTTCACACCTGAGTTCAATTTCTCTAGCCACACCCAGGCCTGATTATTGCCACACCTGTTCTCAATCAAGACATCACTTAAATAGGAGCTGCCTGACACAGTAAGGTCCACCAGAAGATCCTTAAAAGCTACACATCATGCCGAGATCCAAAGAAATTCAGGAACAATTGAGAAAGAAAGTAATTGAGATATATCAGTCTGGAAAGGGTTATAAAGCCATTTCAAAAGCTTTGGGAATCCAGCGAACCACAGTGAGAGCCATTATCCACAAATGGCGAAGACATGGAACAGTGGTGAACCTTCCCAGGAGTGGCCGGCCGCCCAAAATTACCCCAAGAGCGCAGCGACGACTCATCCAAGAGGTCACAAAAGACCCCACAACAACGTCCAAAGAACTGCAGGCCTCACTTGCCTCAGTTAAGGTCAGCGTTCATGCCTCCACCATCAGAAAAAGACTGGGCAAAAATGGCCTGCATGGCAGAGTTCCAAGGAGAAAACCACTGCTGAGCAAAAAGAACATTAAAGCTCGTCTCAATTTTTCCAAAACACATCTTGATGATCCCCAAGACTTTTGGGAAAACATTCTGTGGACTGATGAGACAAAAGTGGAACTCTTTGGAAGGTGTGTGTCCCATTACATCTGGCGTAAAAGGAACACTGCATTTCAGAAAAAGAACATTATACCAACAGTAAAATATGGTGGTGGTAGTGTGATGGTCTGGGGCTGTTTTGCTGCGTCAGGACCTGGAAGACTTGCTGTGATAAATGGAGCTATGAATTCTGCTGTCTACCAAGAGATCCTGAAGGAGAATGTCCGACCATCTGTTCGTGTACTCGAGCTGAAACGAGCTTGGGTTCTGCAGCAGGACAATGATCCTAAACACACCAGCAAGTCCACCACTGAATGGCTGAAGAAAAACAAAATTAAGACTTTGGAGTGACCTAGCCAAAGTCCTGACCTGAATCCTATTGAGATGTTTTGGTATGACCTTAAAAAGGCCGTTCATGCTCGAAAACCCTCTAATGTAACTGAATTAGGACAATTCTGCAAAGATGAGTGGGCCAAAATTCCTCCAGAACGCTGTAAAAGCCTCATTGCAAGTTATCGCAAACGCTTGGTTGCAGTTGTTGCTGCTAAGGGTGGCCCAACCAGTTATTAGGTTTAGGGGGCAATCACTTTTTCACACCACTGTAATGTCTTGTGTTTCCACCAGGGGGAGCTGCCACAGTGGAAGCTCATTATTTACTGCCTGCCTTCATGCCTTTACATTTGCCCTGACCTTCAATAATCATCATGAATCAGTGGTCAGCACTGTCCCCTCAAAAGAACAATGGTTTCCAGAGAGGAGAACATATCTTTGGTCTGCAGAGTTTCTCCTGCAGCCTTTGTTTCTCTGTGTTTAGTGGACACACGTCTTCCACAGAAGATTGATCGTCACTTTTAGAGACACCATGAAAATGCTGCCTGAACTTTTCTGCCACAAACTCATAAACTGGTGAGACAGCAGCTTCAACAGCACTGAGAGTCTGAGCTCTGCTCTAAGCTCAGTGATCCATGAGCCTCCACAGCTTTACCACCTAGAGCTCAGAGGAAGAGTGAGGAGCAGCTCTTTGAACCCTCCAGCTCTGTCCCTTCACTCTGCTGCAGCTCTCTCCTCCTTCAGAGTCACCTGATCCACAGAGCCAATCAGACTCTTCAGCCAGTATCTCCTGTCCAACCAGAGCATCCATGATTTTAACTCTCAGTCCTTCTTTCCTCCAATGAGCCTGAACACCAGCACCATACTGGTGTCAGCATCTGTCACAGACCTGTCCAAATCAAACACCATGACGACAACTCAAAGAAAGACTCACCTTATTCAGTCACAGTCGCACACAGACACACTAGCCTACCAAACGAGGCAATGCAGCGTGCTAACAAGAGATGCTACCAAGCTACAAGAAGAGGAGAACCTGCAGGAAACTGAATAATGTGAAGCTGCAGCTGTAGCAGGAGTAGGCCTCAACACAACTGCAGCTAACACCACCAACCAGGATTCACAACTGCACACAAACCACAACACAATCAGTACAACTGAACCCTTCAAGAACCACACAACATGCAGGCTGCACAGTCACAGACTCACACAGACAGCAGTGAGCTACATTAGCTGTTGGCTAGCCTCACTCAGAGGTCATCATGTCCTCCACCTGCTGCCTCTGACAGGTGATTGACAGGTCTGCCCTCCTCCTCTCCAACCTTCACAGTTTCCTGCTCTGCTTCCTCCTGAGACTCAGTTCACATCCAGCTGCTCTGAGCTGCTGCTATAACTGAGACTTCATTGCTGCATTGATGATGGTGAGCCTTTCTGGCCCAGGAACAGCAAACAGGCCCGACCCCCTCCACCATGTTTCACAGAGAGAGAAACTCTGGATTCTTTCTGCTGCTTTAATCCTCACTTCCTGTCATGTGACTCGTCCACATCACCTTTAGCTGTAGGCGGTGTTTTTGGAGTGCAGCCCTGCCATGAACACCACTGCTGCTCAGTGTTCTCCTGATGGTGGTCTCAGTAACACTCCCCAGTATGATCCAGGCCTTCAGCTGCTGAGACGTTACCCTGGGTCCCTGTGTGACCCCCCCCAGACTCTTTAGCAGCTCCCTCTCAAAGATGGCACACAAAGACATGAGA
>JAMQGT020009150.1:0-73897 GCA_024447675.2 Pterophyllum scalare | reverse complement strand
TGTAGAAATATTTTCTTATTCTCACACTTATTTCCACAGAGCATCTGGAGGACCCTAACAGGAAGTAGCCAACTGATCGATGTAGAAATGTTCAGTTACGATGGTGAGCTTTTTACGCATGTGAAATTTTATGTAATGTTAAACGACTTTTGTAAATAAATACTTTTGTGCGTGTGTTTGTCTGGAAGGTCTGACTCCACTTCATATGGCCGTCTTGTCTCACAACGCTGTTATTAAGGAGATGAAGGAACCTGGAAAATCCTTGCTCTTACATGACTATGGAGTTGGGGCAGAGGAAGCACATGTACGTTGAGTGTATCAAGACTCTGCTGTGCATGGGCGCCTCCTGTGGGACAAAGGTAGGCATTACAACTTCAGGGGAGCGTTTTTCAGCAGTTGCACGCCAAAACTGCTCGGGTTTTCCCATCTTCTGTGGTTTGGTTTATAAGACATACTCATCTAAATTTACAATCTGGTTTTCATGTGGTTTATTTTTAATCTCCCCAGGATCTAAAAAGTGGACGGACTTCTCTCCATATGGCTTGTGAGGAGGCAAATGTGGAGTCTCCTGAGGATTTTTCTTGACCAGCCAACAATGCTGTCTATTGTAAATGTAAAGGTATGTCTACTCTTACATTATAGACAGTATATTTGCTTTTTGTTTATGCTTTTCACGAATTACCAGAGAGGAAATTTCTGAGCTGGCACAGCTCCAACTTGTGTCCATAAAACCACACAAACAGCAGCATGTGGTGTCTTGTCGATTTGTTTCAGACGTTCAGCGGGAACACGGCCCTGCACATCGTCAGCTCTCTGCTGAACCATAAAACTCAAGCCGAAGCAGTGAAGCTTCTGATGAGAAAGGGAGCCGATCCCGGGTCAGAAACTTAGAAAACGAGCTGCCGGCTCAGCTGACACCTGAAGGACCCACGGGGAAAAGGTAAGGGTGTCACTTCAGACACATGCCGGTAGAATCACAGAGGCACTGTTTACACACTGTAATCTAAAAACGTCTGTGCTTCCTGCAGGTGCGACAGATCCTGAAAGGGAAACATTTTCATGCTTAAGTGAAGCCGAAGAACACTGTCAGTCAGACAGTCCAGTCTATGAAAATAGGATTTGCCAAACACGGCAGATGCTGGTTGTTTCAGTGAAACATGCTGAAGCTTTGTTCAGATTACTGTGTAAGGCTCATTAAGAAGCAAAAAAAAAAAAACAGTCACGTCTAATTTTTTTTAATGGGGGGGGGTTACTTTTTATCAAGTAGGATCAGTGTGATTAATCTTTGGGAAGGAATCAGGAGCTTTGTTTTTAACTTTTTTGAATATGTTCTGAATCTTCTTTTTGGTACTGACACAAAACAACAGATTTTAGGGATGTGCCAATACATCGGCCCAAAGGCAAATACGTTTTATTTTGGAAAATATTTGCCTATCTCACGAAGAGATAATGCTTTGAGGGGGCTCCAAATCTTTCCCCAACATTAAAAAGAGAAACAAGAGCAAAATATGCCCGTATTAACTCTGTTCATTGTCATCCAGTTGAGTGGACACCGTTTTTCTATTTTTAGTAACAGTCACCTTGCTCTTGACCCCAGTGAGCCCATATACAATCCCAACCTTGCTTTAGTCATAAGCTAGCTACCCATGAAGTTAGGTAAGTGTAGGCCACACGGTTCTTGTGTCGAGTGGCCACTTCACTTGACTCTGCCATGACGCTCACCCACCATGGGTGGTCACATAATATGTCTCATCTTTCGATGGGCACATACAAAATAAACAACCTAATCGGTATTGGGTCAAAATGTAACAACTGGTGCATCCCTAATAAAGTCTACATTTAATTTTGTATTTTTTAATATCTTTGTAATAGCTCTGATTTTAAATGTTCAGTTAGAGGGTATGATAATGATGTGCAAACTGTACTAAATAATGTGGAGAAAACCACTAACTTTTTCTAACTATGCAATTCCACTGACGAGATGAGTTTCACGATTGTGTTGTTGTAATGGTAACTTTTTAGTTTCATTGTATCTTTATCGATGTCAGTGGGAGACATGATTAGAAAGTTCTGGGACTGTATATAATAATCAAAAACCAGGCCTAATGTAAATCTGGCCAATCACCTATTATACAAAGTCATGTGTGTCTGGAGTGCTGTGGGTTCTTCTCCTTTATGTAATTTGATGTTATTATCATCTTCCTCCAGTTGCTGTATTCAGATAATACTTTGTACGTAGAAGTAATGACGTATACACAAAACATGTACTGATTGTTGCTGTTAATGATGAAATGTCAGGAGAAATCATGTACAGAGGGAAGGTGGTGGTTACAATCGGTCCAAGGACTGATTTTCTTTAAACAATGATGTAATCACTGTCAAATATAAATATAGAAAAAAAAAAACAAGCTGGAAAATAATAAATCTGAAAGTCTCTTTTTCTTGGCATCTCAGCTCTAAGATCCTCTGTCCTTCAAACTAACTGATCTTAGAGTTTTAGCATGTTTCAGCTGAATTTATTTCTTCTTCTTCTCCTGTGTGGTGGTGAACCACTGGTCAAGCAGCTTCTTGCTGTAGTAGATCTGCCAGCCGTGCACCTGCACAGCAATGACGATCACCAGGTACATGACTGACACGGCACTGAAGCCGAAGATGAAGCGGTACGATTTACCGTGGCGATACAGCTGCTGAGCCACAGGGAACATCTCCATACCACCGTAGATTAGCGGGGCCACGCAGAAGAGGCCGGAGCTGATCATGGAGATGACCAGGTAGCTGATGTTGTTACGGGGCAGTGCCAAGAAGCTGAAGACTGTGGGAATTATGCTCAGTAAGTAGGGGTACTCCCACTGATACGGAGAGGCCACCACCTTGTGGGACACTAGGTTCAGCTGGCTTACTGTCACCTGAGGAAGAAATGACATCAACAGTCTGTGTGGCTTAACATTTACGGCTATCAGAACATAAAACATGTTTCTCCACAATAAACCTTACCTGAGCAGCCATCAGCACCCAGATCAGCAGATGGACAATGTTGAGCTTACGAATTTCGGACTTCAAGGCAACACTGAACAAAAGAGAAACAAAGGAAGCACCGATCAGAGCTTAGATTTTAACAGCCTCAAAATTCTGTGGTATCAAATTTTCCTATACATGGAAACCTTTTGCAAAGTGGCAGCGATCACTCACTTCTTAGTTACATCTCTTTAAGAGTGAGATCATGTATGCTCTTATTGGAACAGGTAGAGTGCTTCTGATGTCTCAGGACTTCCCAAAAGGTGGTGTTTGCTTTAGCACTGCCATAGTGAGAGGTCTACAATTCACAACAATGGCTACTTCTCCTGCACTATTGGTCAGAATTGAATGAAGCTTACAATGAAATTGTGCTAAAGATCATATTTGTCATTTTGCAGGTAATAACCTGTGAAGTAAGATGAGAAGATGACCACATCCTGTCCCGGGATAGATAGGTTGTGTAGCTGACCTTTCTATGACTGATGTAGGTTAAAAGCAGGTGTGTACTAAGAAAGCACCCTGAGTGCTATATAAATACCATTTCCTGTAACTGCTCTCTCACTAGCAGTGGATGAATCATGTTAAATGCACTTGAAAAATCATAGAAGGTGATCCTCACCGTGCACCTGTTACTATCTTGATGAGTAAGTTTGCTTACAGACCACACTGCAGAGGTGAGCCAAGACTAGTCTCTCCAGTTGATAAGTTGGTGTTTTTAGCTTTTTGAATTAGTAGTTTAACACTTTACAGCAGTTAAGCTTGTTTTATTATTTTGTTTGACTGTTGCACAGCAAGGTGGCATGGTGGTTAGTGCTGTTGCCTCACAGCAAGAAGGTCCTAAGTTCAAATCCACCATTCCAATCTCATTGTACATTCTGTATAATGACAAATAAAGGCATTCTATTCTGTATGGAGTTTGCGTGTTCTTCCCCATGTCTGTGTGGGTTTTCTCTGAGTACTCCGGTTTCCTCCCACAGTCCAAAGTGTTAGTGGAGTTAGGTTAATAGGTGATTCTAAATTGCCCAGAGGTATGAATGGTTGCCTGCCTCTGTGTTAGCCCTGCAGCAGGTTGGCTTCCTGTCCTGGGTGTACCCTGTCTCTTGCCCTATGATAGCTGGAATAGGCTCCAGGCCCCCATGCAACCCAGAAAAGGATAAGCGGAAGAAAATGGATGGATGACTGTATTGCGATCAAGACCATACACTGATGGGTGTTGTTGCGAAAAGACGCCCTTGAATGATCTAAAGTATGCGGGCCAGCAGTTAAAGTGCAACTGCTGACCCACAGTCAGCAGTTATCGAACTGATTAAAACTGAAGTGAATCAAACATGAGCTACAGACAAACACCACTAATGATTAGCTGCTTGACTATTTTTGGTTTTTTAAGATTTCAGGTTTAAATACTTAAAAAAAAAATCCTTAAGATGGAGATGGGAATTAGTGCCCAATTAATGATAAATAAATCAACCTCATCTGGTAGTGAGAGGCGACCCGCTCCCGGTGCTGGAAGTCGCTGCCATCTGTGCCCGCTGCTCTCGGACCAGCTCGAGAAGCCATGTATGGATATCTGAAAGCAAAACACATCAGGTTTAACATCATCACCTCTACTTACACATCAGCAAAAACACTGCTTTATCATTTCCAGCAGTGAGGTGACTGCTTAATCAGTCATGCAGCACTTGCTTAACTTGAACAAATGTCAGGATGCACATCAGGCTGAAGTGCTGTCATTCTGACCTGCAGCCTCATTCGCATTTTAATTCTTTAAAGGTGAACTTCCTGTTTGCATTTATAAAGGGGGGGGGGGTTGAAATGAGGATCCAAGTGGACTCTGCTGTGTTGCTGAAGCACAGCTAACAGCTGTTTCATTCAAAATTTACCTGCTAATGCTGCTAATTCAGCATGGGGAGGCTTCAATTGACTTATGCTGGTGTGACTTATGTCGACACGTTCACTCAAGTGGTTTCGGAATGGCTAGGCTAACAAGCTAATGCCCATTAATAGTTAACTGCTACTGTAGGTCAAAAAGAGGCAGACGGCCGAAATGCCATCACATTGTCGGTGAAGGCATCCGATATCTATCAAGACGCTTACCTTTTATTTTCTGCTGTACGAAGAAACATTTAGCCGTTAAAAGCTGGTTAACAACCGCTACAGAGCAGCTACCTGACTAGCTTCATACAAGGAAGGAGAGATGATGGACAGACAGAATGCATGACGTTTCACACGTTGATTGGTCTCTATCTTTTCCTGCTCCCTCCTTTTCCTGTGCAGCGGTGCTTCACGTGTTAACAGATGTACAATAGCAGCGTTAAGTCTTTTGTATGTGTGACCTGACACCACTGCAGTCAGTTAGGTGCAGTTGTTAAAGCGCTCTTAAACCCAAATATTTAATCAGCCAATCATATGACAATCAAATGGTTTTAGAACTTTGAAACAAATGGGCTACAGCAGCAAACCCTGTACCCCTCTTGTCACAGAAGAACAGGAAACTGAGGCTACAATTTTTTATTGCCTCACCAAAGCTGGGGAACAGAAGATTGGAAAAACATTGCCTGGTCTCATGATTGGTCTTGATTTTTGCTGCAGCATTCAGATGGTGGCATCAAAATTTTATATAAACAACATGAAAGTCATACCATGACCATGACCTATATATATATATATATATATATATACATACAATATATATATGTTACTTTTTATATATTTTATTATATATATATATTTTATTTTGACTGTATTTTGTTAATCAGTCCACCTCCATTTTACCTCAGGGTACATTTTGATTATATTCTTGATTATATTCTTTAAAATCATACTATTTATATCTTCATCTTGTGCTATAGTGTAAGAGTAGTCATCAAAGTATTTCACTGCTAGTTGTTCCCTATATGACCATGCATGTGACAAATAAACTTTGATTTGATTTGACCATCTTCATCCCTTTATGACCACAGTGTACCCATTGCCCGTTGGCTGCTTCCAGCAGGATAACACACTGTACGCAGATGGCCTCCACAGTCACCAGATCTCAATCCAGTAGAGCACCTTTGGGGTGTGGTTGAACAGGAGATTCTCATCATGGATGTGCAGCAAAAAAATTGTGGCAACTGTGTGATGTTGACATATCAATATGGACCAAAATCTGTGAGGAATGTTTCCAGCATCTTGTTGGATTGATGCCATGAAGAATTAAGGCAGTTTGTCTGTGTTGGTTCTCAGTCATCCAGGTCATAGTAGTCTCTGGAGCTTGAAAAGAGGTGACTAGACTTCTTTAAGTATCTTGAAGACATTTCACCTCTATTTCAAAAGGCTTCTTCTGTTCTAAAACCAAAATATGGACCGGGAAGACCAATGGTTTGAAAGAGAAGTAAAATAAGCTGTCTATGTCCACTGTGAACGACCATCACTGAACAGTGTTGGATTACGCCACCAATTGTCCACCATCTACAATGCAGCCTGAACTCCCTCCCCAGGTGCCTCAAACCCCATTTACACCTTTCTTTAGGTGACCTCAATAGGTCACCTGATAGAATGGGACAAAGTTCCTCATGGGTTTTACCCAAAACCTTCTTTCACACCTCGGCACATGTGATTATGCACATGAGCAGTAGTGGGTCACAACCTCTCCAGGGGACAACCCCCACTGGGGTTTAAATACCTGGGTCTCTCCACCAGTACTAGCAAGGTTTAACCAATAAAGTGGCTAGCACTTAACAAACCAAACTTAGTGAATATATGTTTGGTTTGGTGTCAGTTTTATACAATTACTGTAGATGTGATTATTTAATGCAGTACTGTGCTCAATTTTCTTGTGTTGATTAAGGCCTTGGTTACATATTTTTTATTATTAAAATAGTGGACTGTTATTGTTGCAGTAGGAGTCTACAGAACACAAATTTTTTACTTTCCATAGCTGAAATCATTATTAATTAGGACCAAATTTTTAAACATTTTTTATTAAACCACGATCTAGCCAGGAAAAACAACAAAGATAAAAATTCACATATTTATGGCACAGTTTTTGTCCAAAAATAAAGGAATATTAGGAAAACACTTTTAAAGAATGTCTTATCAAAATGGCTTATCCTCAGTTTTGAAAAAAACAAAATGAAAAAAGCAAAAACAAAAAACAAAGTAAAACAAACAAAAAACTGATACATTAAAATGAATGGGCATGGATATTTGATGTGTCCTGGATTTTGGAATGAATTCAACATATGTTCAACAAAAAAGACAAATCCAAGTAATCAGTAGTAAAACAAATAAATTACAGAGAATACTGACAAAGTCACACATACCTTTCAGTTCATATTTATTACAAAAAACAAACAAAACAAAACAAAACAAAACTATGACATCAAAGGGAAATAATCAAACAATTGTGGACAAAACTAACAAGTGTTTTTGCTGTTACTTTTTTGCAACTGATATATGGTGTGATAAAAATACTCAACCAATGGTTATTTTCCAGTTAGATGAATATGTGTGGTAAAATTGATATGAAGATCTTTTCATATTAAAAAGCTCAATGTTCCAAAATAACACAAAAGGTTTAAAAATAACTTAACAATTACACGATGAACCCTAATACATAACCCAACTTTGTGTCATAACTGAGTAAAATAAAGTGATAGGGTCATATGTGCCTAGTATGCGGTTTTATAATTGTAGAGCAGAAACTGCTGTCCTGTCAAGTGAATAAAAGTAGACTGTAAGTCTTCAGCATAAAGCTTCAATGTATGAGGAGTTATTAGAAGCCATGATATATTGTCTGTAGATGGATATAAGAATATATGCGTAATTAGGACAACGGAAATATGTGTACTTTTGACCTCTGCTTCCAACAAGCATTTTTTGCTTTCTGCTTATCATAACTAAAAACCAAGTGATTTATCATTACATTTATATACATATTTTGACCATTATTTTATAACTTCTCTTTCTGATAGTCATTTGTAAGTAAATACAGTTGTAGTGCATCTAGTGTTGCTATAATAATAATAAAAGAATATCTTCCCACCTCTAGATGCAACCTGTTTAACTTGACCTACATTATACCTTGAGTCTGAAGTAGTTTTACTAACATTATGGTCAAATCTGTGCCATTATTCTCACCTTTTTCATATTTTATTACATTACGTACAGTAAGTATCCAGAAAATGTAGAGTGGACATACTGACCAGCATAAAGTCCTGCTGCCTGCTCCGATGGTAGCTGTATATGCACAGTGTCTCCTTTTCTTAATGGGAGTACTGCACTCCCTGAAGCCTGATCCAGTAAGCCCTTTTTGTACTCATCGTAAGTGTACATTACAGGCTCATTGTTTTTCATCAGTGCCACCCAAACATTGCCTCCTTTGCAGTGTACGTTGTAAGAAAAGTAGTAGATCCCTGGTATGCTACAGGTAAAAATACCATTTTGGGGACTGTAGTCCTGATTGCCATTGTGCAGGAGTTTATCAAAGATGACAGGAGAGCCGACTGGAGGGAATGGATTAGTGAGCTTAGCTGTGAACGCAGGCATCTCAGGGCCATTTCCACCAATCTCACCTCCATTTGGGTTCTTGTAACCTTGTTTTTGCCCACTGTATGGGCCAGTCATAGGGAGGATCTGTCCAAGGTCAGGAAATGCAGCAGGTAGACCAGGAGGGCCAGGGGGTCCAGGTTGTCCTGGTTGCCCTGGGAGTCCTGGAGGACCACTGGGACCAGGGTTACCTTGAGGGCCAACATGACCAGGGGGTCCTTGAGCTCCCTCACCAGGGTAGCCAGCTTTGCCTGGTAAGCCTATATCGCCTTTTTGCCCAGGAAGCCCAGGAGGTCCAATTGGGCCCCCTGGTCCTGCAAGCCCTGGAATACCTTGTGGTCCCTGAGGGCCTTTTTCTCCAGACTGTCCCACTTCTCCTCTTGGTCCTGTTAATCCTGCAGCACCAGGGGCACCAGGTAAACCCCTAATGCCAGCTTCTCCTTTTGGGCCAGTCGGCCCTTGTAAACCTCTTGGTCCTGGTTGTCCACCTTCTCCTGATCTGCCAGACTGTCCTGGAAGGCCTGGAGGCCCTATTTGACCTTTCACTCCTGGATTTCCTCTTGGTCCTATAGTACCATCATCTCCCTTTAGTCCTGGGAATCCAAGACTACCAGGAAGGCCTATTGGACCTGGTGGGCCAGGTATTCCACTTAGTCCAGTGGGACCAACGACACCTGGGAGACCATCATGACCTTTATCACCTTTTGGGCCTGGTGCCCCGGGAAGACCAGCATGCCCCTTATAACCCTTAGGTCCTGGAAATCCGGGTTTACCATAACCTGGCAAGCCTGGGTTCCCTGGGAAACCAGGGAGGCCTGGTTCCCCCTTCCCTCCAGAAAGTCCTGGTTGCCCTCTGAAACCATCTTTTCCGGGTTTTCCAATTCCTGGTATGCCTGGTGGTCCTGTTTGACCTCTTTCACCAGGTGCCCCTGCCAGTCCTGGTTCTCCAGAAGGACCAGGCTTTCCTGGTATTCCTGGTTGTCCAGGAAGACCATTCATGCCAGGTTTACCAATGCCAGGGATGCCCACCTGTCCAGCTGGACCTGGTGGTCCACCAGGTCCTTTCGAGCCTGGAAAACCAGGTAGACCAAGTCCTTTGTCTCCTTTTGGGCCTGGAGGACCAGGAAGCCCAGGCAGACCTTTTGGGCCAGGCTCCCCTAGAGGACCTGGCTGTCCTGGTAGTCCTTGACCTCCTGCTTTTGGAATCCCAGGGAGTCCTGTGGGACCTGGCAGTCCTGGAGGCCCAGGAGGTCCATTTACTCCTACATCACCACTAGGACCAAGGTCACCTTTTGGTCCTGGCAATCCAGGTCCTCCAGGTTTTCCTGGCAATCCTGGCACACCAGGTTTTCCAATTCCTGGGTAGCCAGGAGGACCAGGAGGCCCTGACTTTCCTGGTAAACCTGGCAATCCCTGGCCTGGTAGCCCAGGAGGGCCTTGTGGTCCTGGTGGTCCAGTTGGTCCTGGGGGACCCTGAATTCCTTCCAGTCCCTTTGGGAGACCTTTTAGCCCTGGAACAGGAGGGCGTGGACCTTTAGCTCCTCTGGGAAAGGTTTGTCCTGTCAAGGATAATATTGAACGAGGTAAGTGCTGACCCACTTAATAAAATTAGAATATGATATGATCATATATCTGATTGTAAACTTTCTGATAACAAGGACATTGATTAGTTTGTGAAAACATTTAAGAAAAGGTGATATTTGTTATAATTGTTCTACTTGTTTATAATTTCGTCATTAAATGGATAGAGTAGCATTTGAAAATAGATGCTGTTTTAAGGTGATTAATGGTGGTGATTTCTGTAAGCACTCAAGTTAATATCTTGTCACTTTTATATCAAGTCCTCTGTATCTATAATGGGATTTGATGGCACCTTTTAGAAAAAAGGAGTTAGTCATTGATAACAGCAAATAATTGGTTCAGTTAATGTGTTATTAGAATATATACACATAAATTATGTAAAAATCACCTTTTGGTTAAATGTTTAAAAACCTCAGTGTAGATGTTTTTGATTTACAGCAAGCAGGTTGTTAGTTTATTAACAACAGTAATCAGACAACATACAGTAGCTAAAAGGAATTTTTCACAAACTTATTGAATTCACCTTTGCCATCTGTCAGTGGTCTCTCTTTACTCATGTGTAAAGGCAGTTGAGGAATCTCTTTCCCATACTGAGGAAGTATTGGCATCTCATTCTCCATAAACTGTTGCTGTGGATATCCATCATGTTGTGGCAAAGGCTGGGGCTGTTGAGGTGGCTGTTTATGTCCATAATACACCCCGCCATGAGCGAGGCAAAGTAAACATAGCTGGAACACTGCGATGATAAGATAGAAAGAATGGAGGGGTACAGCCACCATTTTCTGTAATGCAGAAGAAAAAAAAGGCAGAACTATAACAGATATAAAAATTTCAGTGAAATAAAATGAAAGCATTTATACACATGAAAAATCTTTGTATTCAATCAGTGTCTGTGGCTATACACATTTACTGCAGTTAGCATTTTAAATGCTTTTATATTATTATTATGCAACCTTCAATTGGCACCTCCATAATAGAGGTATATTTCCCTAGTATGAATTAGTTTCCAGAACTACTACATCTTCCCCTAAAATGCAGAAATAGCCTTCTACCTGTCAGGCAAAGCTAATCAACTTCAAAGCTTCAGTTTGTAACACAAGTAAACTGCTTTACCAGTTGAAAGTGATCAAATTTATCATTTACATTGCAGCCAAGCAAAAATAAGAGTTTGGTAGGCTGTCTTGTAGGGTGTTCTGTGCTGCTCATCAGTGGGTCATGTGCTGAACTAAGTGCATTTAAGTATTTAAGGAAACAGAGAATCATCATTTAAGCCTTTTTATGGTTAGTAGCTATGCTCTTCTGCCATACAGGTACAAAGATGAATTCAAATGCCAGGTTTCTCCTGAAACCCACTGTTGTCAAAAGTCACTAAAATCCTTCACTACACGTATTTGACCTTGTTTAGACATCTATTCAGAAACACTGCATAAAAGAATCCCACATCCTTGAAGTGAATCACATGTACATATTACAATTAAGAGGCCCCACGGGGGATGTGATTTGTTTTGAACATTAAACATGTTTGTGCTAAAGAGATTGGCGAAGTGCTGCCAAAAGCACTGTGTGAAAATAAACACTGATGGTTGAATGCATGTTTTCCTCAGCTGCAGTGTTTGTGTGTCCTGAAACCAAACCAAAGAGATCAAACATTTTGGAAAGCTGCAATAACTGAAGTAAGGCTTACTTACATTTTTGGGACCAATTATTCTACAAAGCAAGCGAGGTTGTGTTGACTTGAATGTTTCCAGTGCAATATTTTTTAGAGTGAAAGTACTTCTATGTGTAGTTTATCTGAAAAATCAGGATGTTACAGATGTTAGTGTTGATTTGGATATGCTGCAGTAGCTACTGGACAGGTTGCCAGTCTATTGCAGGGTTAACACAGAGATGTGGACAGCCATTCCCACATGCCCACTAACAGCCAGTTTAGAATCTCCAATTAACTTAACATGCATGTCCTCAGACTGTGGCAGGAAGCCTAGAGGGAACTCACACAGGAACAGGGAGAACATGCAAACTCCACTGGTGGATTTTAACCCAGGACCCTCTTGCTGTGAGGTGATTGAACTTCCTATATGACTATTTATGTATGTATTTTAACATTAAATAATTTGTTGATAATAGTCTATCACATCTTGTCTTTGTTGTCCATAGAATGTATTTAATCTAGACTAAGGATTGATACAATATATCACTAACTTATCAAAGGCAGAAAAGCTTTCATAATCTTCTAGCCAACACTTTCCTGCAGCCTTATAATGTTTATAAGCACTATCTCCCTATGCCAAGCTTCTGGGTTTGATCCTGAGTCAAGATGAGATGAAGTTTTCAAGTCAAAAGACAACATAATAGAAGTCTTCAATAAAAGTCTTCAGAGTTAAGTTCAAGCCTATGTGAGAGTGGCAATCTTTGGTATTCCAATGATTTGGTACACCGAAAAGCACTCAAAGAAAGAAAGGTGCTTGAAATGGCAGCATGTTCTTTAGAGTCCAAGCTTAACTGTCAGTTTGGATTGTTCAGGGCCTTAGAGGACAACCTGGGAACATGTAGGTTCTGATCTAAAGGCCTTCTCTTAGTTTTGAAGGACAACAGTGAAAGTAAAGAATAAAACGCTCTATGAATCAACACTCAAATGTCCAGCTGGATAGCTAAAGGCCCCAGTATACCCACCACATTGGTCGCTTCACACGCTGCTGGTAACTCCATTACCTAGCCACTTCTATTTATGGTTGCTGTTAAGGCGCAGTTAGCTACTGCAGTATTCTCCTGAACAGCAGGTGCCACCACTCAGACAATACATACAGACAGTACATCAGTGCTGATATAGGAGGCGAAGAAGTCAAAACCAGAAGCAAAGACATTGCCGAGTGTTTTTTCAAAGTTTTTCCACAAAGTCTCAGCTTTTCCACCTGTTGCAGCATCTCCCTCTGTATAACCGGTGAATCTCTGAGCTTCTGTACTGTATGTCTTTAAAATGGTGGTAGAAACTGACATGACCGTACACTCAACCAAAACTTCAACCCAGCTGCTGTGGTAGTGGCTCAAAGCACCAGGTTACAAAAAGTGAGAGGTACATGACTGACAGAAATGGCAGCTAGCAACAGCAAATGTGACATCAGTTTGACATCAGCTTTGTTGATGCCAAATTAGAGAAATATCGCAATATTGTGAGGCTTGGAAGGAAGCCAAAATTTCTGATTTGGTGTCTGGAGGGTGATAGGACAATTATTTTGAGTATCATTGACTTTAGAAGTCCAATACCCAAATTGAAAAGATTGCAGAGAGAGGTTCAGGCAACTGGTCAGCTGGTTAAAACATACACACATACATATGTGTATATGTGTACATTCGAAGACAAACTGAATGAATATGATAAATATAAAAATAAACAATATGCAATAGACAGTTTAAGATGTTGAATAAAGGCCAAGGTAGTGACATGTGGTGCCACAGCAGTGACAGCAGTAGCAGCATGAATGTGTGCAAGGACTGATAGAGGGAGAGCATTGCAGCTACGCAGCCCCTCCAGAATTCAACAGTCTTAGGGGCCTGACACAAGGGGAGCAACAAACGACAGTGACAAATGGCCAGCATTGCCACTGGGGTAAAAACGAGCACACGGGACCCAATAGCAACGGCAGCGTTGCGAATCGCGCTCTCGCATCACTTGTCTCCAAGAAGTTTGATTGGTTATGAAATTAGATTAATTAATATTAAATATTAATATTAAATTAATTAGAGAAATTAACTTATTAAAATACCACAGTTTGTTTTGCTGAGTTCTTATTTGGTGTGTTTTGTTTGTTATAAAAGACAATTTTATGTTTTAAATTAATTTCTTCCAGAGAAAAAGGAGCAAGTGAAAATTACACAGAAACAGCTCGAAAGCTTAAACCAAAAACATTTTGGCAACTGAGTAAAATTCAGTCATGTCAGCACTTTAATGTCACATAGTATTTAGGCCAGACAACTGTTTGCTTTTGTTTTGTTTCCCCAAACTTTCAATTCTGGAGCAAATCACTTGTTCGATATGTTTTGCAGATACAAAACCAGCAGGGGACTGATCCTCAAATATGGACCTTCTAAGCAGAACATGGTTTCACGCATTGGGAAATCTCTCTGCAGACAACAAAGGAACACATGTTTGGCAGGGAAACAACAAAGAGGACCTCCAAGGATATGCCACTCTTGGCTCACAGACACAAAACATACAAAAACACATGAATTTTTAAATTACAGTCAGTTTTGGAATTTATTTAATAGGAAAAAGGATACTGTACTCATACACTGGTTAGTGTGCAGGTTGATCTCATAAACATTAAAAATTAAAATACATTAAAAATACATAGAAGAGTGGGACTGTTGCAAAGCAAACAATTCAAGTCTATGTTATGCTTGGCTAAGTTCTTTATTATTATTTTTTCTTCCTTGGTATGTATCGCCTCCCACACCAGTTATCATTCTTGCACCAAATCAGCTGTGAGATCACTGTTTCTATACAGTTTTAGCATAAGGTTTACTGTTTTCAAATTATTTAGCAGTTTGTTGCAATAAATCACAAAGCTCCCTCCTCATTCAAGTGACTAGTAGCGCTAGAGTAGACAAATTAGTTGCTAGAGTGGAAGAAGCAGAAAAATTCTTAAAAGTTTTTGCTCCAACCTGCTGGTTGATTCTACAGTTTTCACTCTACAGTCATCATGTTACCACCAAATTCTAGGAAAATTAGCCTTCTTTCTAAAGAGGGCTTCCTCAAAGCCACCAGATGTGCACTTTTTGATCTGGAGGTATTTGAGTGAGAGGAGAGGCATATTGAGTTGAGTCCTGTTATAATGTCATCAAGTTCAGGATAAGAGCAGAAACAAACTCCTTTTCAGGCTCCCCTGACCGCATTTTTGACTAGCAACACAAAAAACACAGAACTGTAGAGCAACTTCTTGGAACTCTCATTTAAAAAAAAAACTTATGGTTCTTTATTTCTATTTTTTTCTGAGGGTTAGTGCTAAGTGCAGCTTTATACAGTTTTCTCTAGTTAAACAGACATGCCATTATAATAGTAGCTAACTTTTTTGACTTTTTACTCTCTTTTCAATCACTCTGATTGGTCTTTCTCAGACAAATGGTTGATCTGCACACATTTTTAACCTATGTAAACCCATTTAGTCTTTCATCAGTGTCCTCAGCTGTCTTTTGTATGGAAATACAGTATAGGAAGAGCCAACACCTATCTAAGCCTAGCCACTTTATTTTGCACACCTGTGTACTGGGTACAGCTGTGGCTAGTCAGTTTATTTGGCACATGTTTGGCTGGCCATTTTATTAGGTAAATGTGTGTATCCATGTATCTATGTACACCTGTTTAGTTAATAATACTGTTTACAATGTCTTAGCAAATTTTAAACCCCAGCCTACCCGAGATACCTTCAACTTTTCTTATCTTTTGTTTACCAAACAGGAAAAAAAAAAACAGTTCTAGATTTTTAATATTGGGGCGAAAGCTTTATATAATATATATGCTTTATTTATCCAGGTAAAGTCTTACTGAGATTAAAACTCTCTTTTTGAAAAGAGACCTGGTCAAGAAGGCAGCAGAAATAAAAAACAAAACTAAACAAATAACACAACTGACATTCAATACAGGCAACTGAACACAAACATCCAAATCATTAGCTTCATTAACTTCATTAAATCATTAACTTAAAATTAACTTAAGAATGGTCCTCTCTACACCATGGTTGTGGTGCTGTGATAAAGATGATGATTTTATTATGCTTATTAACTGATTGGATCATGCAGTCAATGTAGCTGCCCTTAATTATAAAGCTAGCCTCTATTTACAGATGGTCCATATCATCAGTCATTTTTTGGTTTCCAGACGGTTTAATGGGAAAGCAATTGGAGCGTCTAGACCACAGACTAAATTGCGATAAGTATTGAATTATAATGACATTGCACTGTATGTTCAGCTTTGATACTTGATTACCTTGCGTGGCAAACATTTTAACACAACAAATAAAGAGACCTCCTGAATCATTTTGTTCTGGATTATTTCTTTTTTCCATCACACAGGCTGCGGTAAAGTTCTCACGTATTTGCTTTGCACGTCTGACTTCTTGAAGATTGAACAGGAGGAACTTTTCCCAGTAAAACAAAAAGCTGCTAATTCTTGACCAAGAATCATGTAGTTATGAATAATTTAAAATAAAAGCACCAGGTCTAATAATCTTTCATGACACAATCATTGTTTGAATATAACTGGACAAACTGAAGAGTTTAGTCTGAGACGTCATCAAGAAGCTAGGCATTTACCGTTGTGTATCACAATGAATTTCATCTGACAAAAACTGCAGGTGAAAAGCAACTACTCTCATATTCCTTTTGTCAACACAATATGCTCTCACTGCGTCACAACAATTGGCTCGACAATATCTCCTCTCTGCAAAAACAACCAAGTAGAATTCACTCAAACTCCCACTTATGATTTAGACTTTCATCTTGTACATGACGTCAGCTTTGATGAAAACTCTTCGGCCACCTCTACACCCCGCACTCGATGACAATCTCATGCAACAAAGACTGCTTGGCCCAGTGTGGTTGCTGGTTCTTCTCAGACTCTTTGCCAATACATACAACCACAGCCAGCTTCACTTGGTGATGAGCCACAAGTCTTTTATCACCTCCAGCTCGGCTTTGAAAATAATCACATTTCCATTACTCCTCTGTGTTCCTCCCCTGACTTATTCCAGATGGGGGAATCTATCGCTTGATAAACAAATGGTGAGGAACAGAGGCATGTCATTGCTTACAGACATGGGTGCCAGTCTTAATTGCCTGTGGTCGGGCTTGGCTATTGTAATTTAAACAGATCGCAGAGGATCCTTCTTTCCCAATAAGAGTGTGAAACTAACAGTACTGTAGGATATAAAGCATTTCACAATTTCAACACCAATGATACGTAACGACCATTGACAGAGAAGCCTTTGTATGCAATGACAAGGCTGCAAATGAATGCCGAATGGCCGTGATCATTGTTAGTGAACAAATTTAAATGCAAATGCAAAACTCCAAGATTATAAAATCATTTCTAAACAATGTCCACAATCTTCTTAAAGCTCCATTAATGCTAAACAATAACTACTGAGCTTTTGCACAGGACCGCTGATCATGTGAGGTTAACTTGTCCACCATTTTGGATGTGTTTCAATCATAGTGATAATGTAGGATCAAGGGAATAAGGCTGCCATCACACAGGCTTTGAAACTGGTCTGCAACTATCTGGCAACCACCAGTTGTGAGGGAAAAAATTACTCCGGTTGCAAGTGGTTGCTGAAGTTTCATGGCATTTGCAAGGAAAATGATTGCTGAAGCCTCAGCCACACAGCTCTATAGACTAATCAGTGAACCCTGTAACCAACTGTTGCTATAGAAAGACATATATTCCACAACCAGTTGGCAAAAACCTCCTTGATCTCTTTGGTCACTAGCATTGTGTTGCAATCGTTTGCCAATATGGCAGACAGCTCTTGAGCAACGTGCACATGATGTCACATGAGAAACCTCAAAAATTTTTGGAGCAACATATGCTGTTGTTCAGATGACATATTTTTCTAGGAAGATGCTGCTTTCTTCAGAAAGACAATGCCCAACTGCATTGTGAATTGTTTCCAAGGGCATGACAACATAAAAGTAAAGAATGTACTATGTAACAACATTGATGGATTAGAAAGCTTTAGTATCACAAAGGTAGCTCTCTTTTTATCTGGACAGGTCATCATCGAAACCTATGCTTCATTTTGACTTAGCCAAAAGTGGTCACAGCTGCACACATAGAACCTGAAGCAGAAACCCTGGATTAACAAAGACAACCACTGTTGTGATTCCTCATTCCTCTTATCTCCGACTGGGAATTTAGGATTTGCTGAACAAGTTAGCACAAAACAAAGCCTGGCTATGTTGAACTTACTTTGTAGTGAGCTGCTATCCATTGAAATTATTTAGCTCATTATGGTGCAAAATGATTAATGGGTGCAAAGATGGATGGAGCCCTTTCCACGGTTTCCTCAATTGAATAAATGGTTTCACTAATTTTGCACACAGCATTCCAGCTGTTGTACTTGTTCAGTGTGATCTACATTTTGACTTTGCAGTTCAGCATCACACTTTATTACATTTCAACAACGTCACCAGGGGGATTTCACTACCTGTGCTACAGCAACCCCAAGAACAATACAGATGTTGTTCTCGTCAACTGGCCTTCGTTTTTTTTTTTTCATGAGTCAAAACCCATTAAAATATGAACATCACTTTTGGACGATCCAAACAAACCCATTTGACCTCATGAAATGCAGTACTCTCATTTAATAATCACAAAATGTGAGTAACTATTTTGTCAGTGTAATGTGGAAAAGCTTTCGAGCTCCCACACACAAATACAAAGGAATGTAACAATCAGCTGACAGGAACATGAGCGCCAAGACGACATCTGGGGAATGTACCTGTGTGTACGTGCGACCCTTTCCATGAATGTGTGCGTGTTGATACTAACCTTTAGAAGAAAAACACTCCACCTCTACAGTCTCTGAGGGGAAGGGGGGGGGGTAGACTGTACTTGTACTGTGCATATACTTGGAGTTTCTGCAGACAAGGGCAACAACAAATACCTAAAGCCAAAAAACTCACTCACTGTATCCAGACCCAAGATGGGAAAATAAAGTCAAAACAGCTCCACTAAATGATTTCTATCCTGTAGAACCTTTAGTGAGGCAGGTGGCTCAACAGAGGGCGCCAAACTACATTACTAATCAGATTTCCACTCACTCCTCAATACATGTAGTAAACCATTTTGTTTACTGCCCCTTTCCACAGACTGGGTGGAGACTTGATTCATGTGTCCAGTGGAACAATAACAAAAAAAAAAAAAGTAAAAGGAACACTAATTATCCTGACAAAGGCTGTGTTTGCTGGCTGTTTCATAAAAAAGATTGACTTGTGTCATTGGCATAATTAATAGTGGTTTTGTACAACATACATTCCGTTTTCCATCAGGAACCTGCAGATTAACAAAAGCCTCTCACTGTGTCATTCTGACACAACCACAGATTATATTCTGAAAATATTCTAGACCCTGTGCTGGTTTTGTCTTTTGCATTCACTCCGTTTCTGCCTCCGAGCTGGTGATTTACCCCAGCTCAATCATCAAGTAACATTTTTATTCTCTCTCCTTCTTCCTGCTTATCTTCATAGTGAGAACACTGACACCTCCCCCTTAAAAAATGATGCCAAATGTGGATGTATGATTCCCCAGTTTGAGTTCCTCTCTATCCATCTTTGTTTTGTTTTGGGGTTTTTTTTTGGCATTCCTTCACACTTAACTCAATCTCTTTGCAAAGTGAGGGCTGGAGTTGCATTTACAGGCTAAAATTCAACATTGAAGGGAAGCAGCACCTGGATGCATTTTTAATTGCTCAGTGCTCCACTAACCTTCAACAGACTCTGAACACACATCCACGCAATCTGCCCGACCTCTTCACCCATCTCACTGACAGATTTTCTCTCTCCTGCAGTTCTAGGAACCGCAAGTCACCGAGTGCCTGCCCACAATTTTCATTTCAGGCAAAAACTGGAGTGGGAGGAGAATTATTTTCCTATTAGCTTTTGAGTTCTGTCAAAACAGAGTATCTGATGTCAGTGGACAGCAGTTAATAGCCACCCAGAACAAAGAGGCACTTTAGGTTGTTTCCATGTTTAAAGAAAAAGAAATTTAATGAGAAGAACGGGTGAAAGAGTTTATTTTTGGATCTTATCATATTTAATTTGAATGGGGAGATTTTTTAGGTATATGTTCCACAGCAAGAGGGAAATGCTTGCATCAGATTCATCCAAGTTCCAACTTCCTGTGGTTTTGCCACAGTCTTTCTAGCTCTCCCTCATATTTGCACTGGCGCTAAAAATGGACGAATGAAAGAATATTTTTATAAGGAAATAACAATGTTTGGCCGAAAATCAGATCTGATCACTGATACTGTGCTAAAACCACAGACTCCACTGGAGAATTCTGCAGCTGCATTAATATAGTTTTGATTCTGTGCAAATCAGAGAACAGCACACACTGTGTTGTCTCCCTTTGTTCTGTTTCTGATCCTTTCCAATCAATGTAACTAACTATATTTACTCAAACACTAATATTTGTATTTTTCTGCTTCTTATTTCAGTGGGAAATATGGTACATCATAGAAGAACAAAGTTCAGCAGTCAATTTCAGATGTCTACAGTAAAGTTTCCATCCAAATGTAGTGCATATTCTAAACAAATTGGAGCTTTCCAACTTGCTTTGTTTTTAAAATGCAAATTTAAAGCATGCATGAACCAGGTGGATGGAAAGTTGGTGGTCATCTTCAGCAGCTGCACTAAATAGTGATTTCACCTCTACTCTTCACAGATGGTTTCATTTAAATACTTTGTGGAAGGCAAATTAGGTAAAAGTAAACATTTCACAAAAAAGCTTCAGAATAAACGTCAAAAAATAATTATAGGCAAAACTTGTATATTATTATAACCCCTTAGCTTTTTTTTGGTTTTGTGAAGGATGGAGAGGCCTTACCCATATGAAAAATGGATCAAGCTGATATAAAAGAAAAAGGTTACTTGTGCATTATTGAAGTATACAGTCACCCCCTGTGATTCAGTAGCTTATAGAACCACCTTTTGCAGCCACACCACTGTGGAGCATTTGTGCCCACTCTTTTTTTAAAATGTTGGTTCATTTCATTGAGGTTTGTGGGCATTTGTTTATGCACAGCTCTCTTAACCACAACATTTCAATCTGGTTGAGGCCTGGATGTTGCCTGGATCATTGACACACTTGATTCTTTTTTATTTTTCAGCCATTCTGTTGTAGATTTGCTGCTGTGCTTTGGATCATTGTGCTGTTACATGACTAAATTATGGACAAGCCTTACCTGCTGGACAGATGGCCCCGCATTTGACTCTATAAACACTTTGGTATACAGATTGGTTTATGCATAAATGCACCTTTGCAAACCTAAGCCATGCTGCCATATTCTTTTTAGAGAGAAGAAACTTTCTCTTGGGAACACTTTCCAAACAAGATGTACTTGTGCAGTCGTTTTCTAAATGTACTGTCATAAACTTTAACATTCAACATGCTGACTGTGGCCTGTAGAGTCTGAATTGAAACTCTTGGGTTTATTGTAGTGTGTTTGAGCATTGCATGGTCTGACACTGGGGTGAGTTTGTTGTGAAGATTGTGGCATTGTATTAAGAAACCTGAATGCTCCAGACCAACAAACTGCTAAAATTCTGTAGATACTTACCTTCTTAATTTCTACCGAAGCAGTAAGGGTGTACTTAGTTTTCAGGACTGCGGAGAGTCCTGTGAAAAAGAAAGTTTTCACAGGCTGTAAATGCAGACTGTAAATGTTCAAAACATGCTTAAGACAGAGGGGGTATTTCCTCAAGAACAAGGACTTTTACTGCTGACACTTTCAACTTCAAATGCTGGCAAGCTTTTTTAATGTAAAGTCAGAACTTGTAATTTTTTTTTTAGCATATTTTATTGGTGTTTCTACTTAAATATACCTCTGCCAATGGGCTGGTAAAGACACAAACGTGCCAAGTTCTGTCCTCAGATTGACGTAAAGAAAAAAACCACATAAGATTTCCAACATCATAAGATTAATGCTTTTGCAATTTAAGCACAGAAGACATTAATAACACAAGCATGAGTGGGTATGTGAACGCTTCCAGAGAAGTAGTAATTGGTCTAGTTTGGAGGCTAGGACCATTCTAATATTTAAAAAAGACTAAGTGGTGATTATATGTTGATTTGAGAGGGGTTCTCTTTGGGTTTTATCACCAAGCAATTTCATTCTGATGGTTTCCTCTGAGTATTTTCTAACTCTATGAAATCCACTTCTACAAGTGATCAGTCATTGGGTGCACTCATATCAATTTTACTGCAATCATAAAGTGGCCTGGGGATCATTTATGGCTTGATGCAACATGCATACATTGCATGACTGGTGACATGACGACAGCCACGGGAAGCTTAATGTGTTACACAGTCACACCATAAAATATGCCACTCAGGGAAAAAATATGAGCCTCCCTTTTCCTACTTCCAGATGTTTTTGCAGTAGAGTATTTACGAGGGATTATAAGAAGTACGACTCCTTATGCTTAGGGGTTTAGATAAGAGTCACTTTGCAATAAATCTGCGAAATTTAAAGCTGGAACTACAAAGCAGTGTTTTGAAACTAAGCTACCACCTGTGGTATACAAAGAGATTAAAGTATATCAAAGCAGCAGATAATGTGGGAGATTAATAGTTTCTGCATTTGATTAATACTGTAAGATTGCCATTAGGTGATACTGATTTCATCTTTTGAGACGTTTCTATGGCTGCAATAGTCTGCACAGTAGCATGAGAGCATTTGGACACATGGCCTCAAATCACAGAGGCTGCAGCTGTGGGATCAAGAGGCACATTCCCTCCGAGCTGCATAAACACTTCCTGTTCAGTAGGTGAGAACTGTAAAGGGGTCAGACTCAGAGAGAAGAGCTGTCAAGAGACATTAACAGAGTAACAAATATGAAAAGTCACAGCCTGCTTACTGACACTCATAGCAAACAAGATGACGTATCCCTTAAGCTGTGGAATAATTGCACCTATAGTACAATAAAAATAACCCAGTAACCCATTGTCTCAATACTGTATGAAATGGTTAGAGGAATAATTCACTATTTTGGGAAATATTGTGATATTTTGCTGGGCATTAGATGTAAACATTGATACTACAAACATTAGCTTAGAAGAACAAAAACAAGTCCATATTTTAGCAACTTTACAGCATTTTTAAAGCACTTTTGTCACATTGCTACACTTTGGTTCCTTCAGACTTAGGGTGCAGACAGAGAGGTGTTAGTCCTTTCATATGAATGCTACCAAATACATTTTCTTTTAGTAGAAGGCAGCACTGAAATGGTGAAGCATTTCTGGGGCCAAAAACTCAAGAGCTAACTTGAGCAGAGCCAGCGACCCCATGGCCCTTGGATGCAACCATTAAAACACTACTAACCCTAAAAAAAAAAAAATACATACAAGTGACCACATTTGTGAGGACTCGCTTCCAATAGCCTCGTGCTCTGAATCCAGGTGTTTTAGGTAACTTAAAACTGATTTGGGGATTGAGTTGAACTTCATAACAAATTTCCTTGTCTTACAATGTAACAAATGCAGTCCTAGAAAAACAGCAAAGAACACATGCAAGCTTATTGGAAGTCTGGTAGGTCCAAACGCATTACCGCTATGGAAAGATGGTTGATCATCTTATCTTGATGCGAGCTGTCTTGACCTTTTCTTATCTGCAGATCATTAAATGACCAAAACAGTTGCAATTTGTTAAGGTGAATATATAACCCTGAACATGGGTGCCGCTTTTAACCATCCATCAGAGTTAAAAAAAAAAAAAAAGTGCATGAATTTAGAGAAAATTTGAGCTTTCTCAGCTCCTGCTTAAGACTTTGATTAAAAAAAAAAAACTCACGACCTTGGTGCATCACACAGGCCTTAAAAGCTCATTACATGGGTACCTCTGCTGAAACCATAATATATCTGCTTTCATGCTATTGGTAGCAACTTCTGCAGCAAAAAAAGAGTTTTAAGGAAGCCAAACAGCTTTCTCTTAGTCACATTTAATGTTATAAATGCATGTTGTGTTCCCAAATTTTACTGACAGGTGCACATTCAGATATTGTGTGCTCAAACTATGGTGAGAGTATAGAGAGGAAATAAGCCTGACCACTTTGCATCTTGTCATTTTGAACCATCGTGTTAGAAAAGGCATTTTAAGCCCAACTTGCAATCCAGATGACTGAAAACCTTCACGTTTGCATGAGAAAAGAAGAGGAAGAAGTTGCCTAAAATATTTTAATGAAGCTGAAAATTTCCATTTCCAGCTCTCAGAGCCACTCTTTGGCTAGAAAGGCTGTTTTCTCTTATTTATGTGGGGCAGATTGCTGCTAGAAAGCTCTTAACACTTAAATCTTCTTATCCTTAAATACCGGAGGAAAAGGTGCTTACACTTTTTCCTCCTCTGCTGAATAACATGTGCCTAAAAAAATTCTAAAATGTCAAGGCATTCCACTAACTGGTGCTAAATCCTGTCGAGACGCTGCACTGTGCATTTATTTTAACAAGCTTAAGCCTGGGTTATTCTTCCCAGGTGTCTCTTTTGGATTTTCTTTTCTTTCTCTCTCTCTGCATTGGGAAAGCTGTCAGATATGATCTGCAGAGACCTCTGTCAGCCGATGCTTCACAGCTGTTAAGTAGGACGTCTTATGAGACATTTACTTTGCTTCTCAGTTTCCATGTTCCTTTGAATGTGCAATCCCAAAAGTTGCTTGTGTATTGTTGCAAAAAAAAAAAGATCCAACCATGCCAGAGTAAACTAAAATAGAAATGAACACATGTAACTATAAGCTTGACGATGCATCACTTACCTTTGTGTGTGCTGCTGCTGCTGCAGTATCACAGAGCTTTAAAGGAGTTTGTGACAGACGCTGAACAGCAGCCCTGGTGAGGGTTTGGCTTTTATCTGCAGGTGGGTGGAGCTGCACGAGCTGAGAGCAGAGAAGAGCTGGATCTGTGCATGTGAGAGACGAAGGGAAGAAAACAGGATCTGTGTGAGAGAGAAACCACTACTGGAACTGCATGTTTGCAGCATTAGAGGTTATTATACAGAGAAACAAAGTGAGGGGAAAGAGGAAACCCAATCAGCTGCACAAGATTCTCGTTTGACTTGGACTCCTCAATGCATTCTTTGCATGGGGAAAGATTTAAGGGCAGGGTCTTACTTTGGTTAGCCAGTGCTAGCTGAGGTTAGGCTCTAGCTGAGTGGGGAGGTTTTTGTGGCAACCAAAGTGCGCACACAGTAGTTGATTAAACAATTTCACCACAAGGATTATTTAGAAGCTGGTCAAACTGTTCATATTTCCATTTTTTAAGGACATGTAAGGCAACATAAAGGAGATGAAGCTACTTAGTGCTGGACTTGTGCTTTCCCTTTGTTTTTCACCTCTTATTTATAATGAAAGCAATAATCAAACAGACCCTTAGAGTAAAACTTGAGCTTTGTAAAACTGAGTGCAGGTATAGTACTGATTAGACTTTGCATGCTTTGCTCACAATGAGAATGGTAACATGTCTTAAAGTACTGCAAATGCCATGCTTATGTACTTCAAATGTGTATTTCAGTACATTTATACTGATGAGCACAGCTAAATAATGTATGGCACTGTGAGTGAGTTTCAAATGTAGGCAAAATACAGCAGCTACAGTGTTGCTCTGTCACTTAGTGCAAGTGTTTTTTCCTTCTTAAAAGCACAATTTGGCAGTTTGATTTGTTGTCTAAAATCATAGACTGTATATAAGAGATGGATGTACTGTAGCTTGAAATTTTTCTTGGTGACAACTCTTCTGGTTGCAGATCACTGTCACTGGAGTTCATAGGAAAACAACCCTTTGAATTCCTCGATCTATGACCTCA
Source organism: Pterophyllum scalare (assembly GCA_024447675.2). Taxonomy (NCBI): domain Eukaryota; kingdom Metazoa; phylum Chordata; class Actinopteri; order Cichliformes; family Cichlidae; genus Pterophyllum; species Pterophyllum scalare. The sequence continues at coordinate 48,209 of JAMQGT020009150.1, read as the reverse complement.
GTAAAAGTTTTCCTGAAAACGTTAATGTCTTAATAACTAGTTTCATGTTTTATTCAGTATAACATGATATTCAGTTTACAAAATTTGATTCCTATTAGAGTAAAAATGTAAAAAAATTATTTAGTGGATCTAAAATGCACCCTTGAGTTTAACACCACAAAGATATTAAAGTCTGAGTTAGTCCATATTTTTAACACATCATTCATGCATTGGTTCATCTCAGACAATTAGCAAGGTGTAGATTATTTTATATAAGTATTTATTGCATTACAACCTGGAAATATAGAAATTTCTCAAATGATGTCATACACGCATACACGCTCAAACGTTTTCTGCCATGCAAGACACAGTATGACCACTGGTTGCTAGGGAACAAGGTTGCAAGGTGAAATCGGTTGCAAAAAGGGTGTGTAAACACAGAATCTGCTTACAGGAGGCCTGACATACACATTGGGACACTCAGCTTATGCACTTGTGGTTTTTTAAAATTTGTCATACATGTTCCACTGCTTATGCATGGGGTGCCGGCCAGCTTGGCTCGCTCTTGCCTCCTTTGCCGACTCCAGCCTCCTTCTCTCTCCTCCCAGCACGCTACTGCACATATATAGAGAGGACATAATTAAAACACGTTGGCCAGCTCTGCCAGCCAGCCTCCCCTGATGCCACCCCCCTGAACCCGCTGCGCCACCCCTCCCCTGCAGCTGGGCCACAAACCAAACCCCGCCACCACAGATTGCTTTACCAAAAACCTCTTTATGACCACTTTGGTGGCTAGCAGATTTCTGTTGACTGTAGTTTGTATGGATGATGCTGACTTGTCTGCAAACACTTGCTAACTACTTGTTCAAAGACAGGAAAACTTGAAAGAGTGCAACACAAACCAGAAATGTAGATCATTCACCTTCACAGTAAAAGTTGTGTCTCAGCGCTGCAGTTAAAGTGCTTAAAAATGCTTAAAAAGGTGTAACTTTTATTTTGGAGACAAGCACTCTCCTTTTCCAGTTTATGTCACAGTTTTTCATATTTTACTACCACTCTGAGAGTAGTTGGCCAAATTGGCGTCATTCACACAAACTATGGGTGACTGTGGAAATCTGCCAGCAAACAAAGCAATCGCAAGTAGGCGTTTGCCAACTGGTCGGGGGAATACACATTTTTCCCTCTTGGTCGGTGGTTGTCAGATGATCACTAACCGGCCTCTAGGCCTGTGTGACTGGAGCTTTATTCCCTTGACCCTACATCGTCACATGCCAAAAATAGTGGAGAAGTTAACATCATGTGACAAAAGCAAAACCTCAGGAGTTGGTAGATAAGTATGTTAACTTGTAAAAATGTCAACTTTTTTTTTTTTTTAACAAAAAGTTACTATTTTGAGACACAGGGTCCCGGGCCTTGTGTTTAAACTGTGACCTGATGACATTACTACATGAAGAGTACATTTGGTAACCATCCTGATGGTTACCAAATATGGTAGTACACATATAGGTGCTGGTCATAAAATTAGAATATCATGAAAAAGTTTATTTATTTCAGTAATTCCATTCAAAAAATGAAACTTGTATATTATATTCATTCATTACACACAAACTGATATATTTCAAATGTTTATTTCTTTTAATTTTGATTATTATAACTGACAACTAATGAAAACCCCAAATTCAGTATCTCAGAAAATTAGAATATTACTTACGACCAATACAAAAAAAAGCCTGGATTACTGCAGCAATGCGGCGTGGCATGGAGTCCATCAGTCTGTGGCACTGCTCAGATGTTATGAGAGCCCAAGTTGCTCTGATAGTGGCCTTCAGCTCTTCTGAATTGTTGGGTCTGGTGTATCGCATCTTCCTCTTCACAATAGCCCATAGATTTTCTATGGGGTTGAGGTCAGGCGAGTTTGCTGGCCAATTAAGAACAGGGATACCATGGTCCTTAAACCAGGTACTGGTAGCTTTGGCGCTGTGTGCAGGTGCCAAGTCCTGTTGGAAAATGAAATCTGCATCTCCATAAAGTTGGTCAGCAGCAGGAAGCATGAAGTGCTCTAAAACTTCCTGGTAGACGGCTGCATTGACCTTGGACCCCAGAAAACACAGTGGACCAACACCAGCAGATGACATGGCACCCCAAACCATCACTGACTGTGGAAACTTTACACTGGACCTCAAGCAACGTGGATTCTGTGCCTCTCCTCTCTTCCTCCAGACTCTGGGACCTTGATTTCCAAAGGAAATGCAGAATTGACTTTCATCAGAGAACATAACTTCATTTTTCATTGTCTGGCTTTTTCTCCTGTGATAATTTTTTTAAAAAGTATAATCTATCCCCAACCACTAGAGGTGCAGGTCATAAAATTAGAATATCATGAAAAAATTGATTTATTTCAATAATTCCATTCAGATAGGGAAACTTGTATATTATATCCATTCATTACACACAAACTGATATATTTCAAATGTTTGTTTCTTTTAATTTTGATGATTATAACTGACAACTAATGAAAACCCCAAATTCAGTATCTCAGAAAATTAGAATATTGTGAAAAGGTTCAATATTGAAGACACCTGGTGCCACACTCTAATCAGCTAATTAACTCCAAACACCTCCAAGGCCTTTAAATGGTCTCTCAGTCTAGTTCTGTAGGCTACACAATCATGGAGAAGACTGCTGACTTGACAGTTGTCCAAAAGACGACCATTGACACCTTGCACAAGGAGGGCAAGACACAAAAGGTCATTGCTAAAGAGGCTGGCTGCTCACAGAGCTCTGTGTCCAAGCACATTAATAGAGAGGCGAAGGGAAGGAAAAGATGTGGTAGAAAAAAGTGTACAAGCAGTAGGGATAACCGCACCCTGGAGAGGATTGTGAAACAAAAGCCATTCAAAAATGTGGGGGTGATTCACAAAGAGTGGACTGCAGCTGGAGTCAGTGCTTCAAGAACCACCACACACAGACGTATGCAGACATGGGTTTCAGCTGTCGCAGTCATTGCGTCAAGCCACTCTTGAACAAGAGACGGCGTCAGAAGCGTCTCACCTGGGGTAAAGACAAAAAGGACTGGACTGCTGCTGAGTGCTCTGGGGATCGGCAGTGCCAAATTTCAGCACAGCACAGCTATTCCAGTAGTTTCTGAGTTCTTGCAGTCTATACTAAAGGTGGACTGACCTTTAGCAGCCCTAAAGCTGAAAAAAAAGGAGATGTTTCTCTCTAAGACAGAATCTCTAGGCATTGAGATGTTTCAGATATTTGAAATATAAGACCACACTGCCCTGAAATCCATCACTAAGATGAGTGTTGGGGAAGGGGCACTTAATTGTTTGAATGCCAAAGAAAACTAAGATGGGATATCAAATAAGAGGGGCTAAGCTAAGCTGAGCTAAATTAAGGCTCTGCAGGCCTGCTTAGCTTTGCACATATGTGTGGGAGTTCCACCCTCCCATACAGCTCCTCTCCACAGTGGAAAGTTGACAGAGTTTAGATTTTGTCCAAATTCTAACGAACAGAGACAGACGGGTTAACATGGACACGCTGAACAGCTGGTTCAAATGATTCTTTGTGCTTTTGTTTGTGTTGCTATTTTAGTTCTTTAACATGTTCTCATGCAGGGGTTGCTTTTAAAGAAAACATTTTGGTTTCCCCCTCTGTCAGCTTTTTTGCGCTGAAGCTCACAGCACTAATTTGTGCTCATTACAGCAATTTGCAAATAGCCATGACTTCACTTACTGTTTACTACTAATTGACGTGGACAGAAAAAATAAAGTCACTCATGTCTTTGCACAAGAGACTGCATTTTTGCAAAATGAAATTCTGATAGATAAACCTAATCTTCATTTCTTTCACAGCTCATCTTGCAGCCATCACTTTCAATCAAAGCCCAAACAGTAGAAATCAGTTTTCCCAGCATATACTAGAGAACAAGAAGCAGTCAGCTGCATGGAAATACTGACCTCATACCTGTCTGAATGCAGAATTCCTGTTCATTAGTCCACCACTTAGATCTCGAGGCCAAGTTGCTGCAGCAACATGAAAAGCTCAGACAACCCCGGCAAAGTTTCTTATTACTCCTTGTTTTTCTGTTCCTCAGTCAGCTTCCTTTCATCTTGGTTAGTCAGCTCCTACTCATGTGTAGCACTAACAAGCCGAGCTGTGTTTTGTATCTACTTCATTTTTCTTGTTTCTGTAAAAACTTGGGAAATAGGATTAATGCTCTCCAGGGGACATCCCTCGCAAAACTCGATGCATATCATGTGAAATAGCTCTAAATATTCCCTGAAAAGATGCTGAAGCAGCTATGAAAGTGCTTCCATATGATTGACTGAAATGTGATTAATCCTGTCACCATCACTATAATTCCCTGGCTGACATGGATAAGGCTCTGCAGGCCTGCTTTGCCTACCCTTTGGCAAAAACGTGATCTGTGATGTGCTCCAAAACTAACAAAACTGAAATGAAGTAAAGGGTATATAGGAAAAAAAAAATCAACCAGTCACGAGAAGCATTTCTCTTTGGCCTCTCTCTCTCTCTGATGTGGTCACTAGAAGGTAAAATGAATGTAGTAAGAGTAATCCACAGAGTGGATTGTGTGACCAAATAAATGTAACTTGCCTTTTGAAAAGATGTCAGCTTGGTCTTTGTGGTTGAGATTGAGAGGCACTAAAAAAATGCTAGGGGCTAAGTTGGTGTGACTGATGAAATAACATGTACAGGACTCAAGCAGTGATAAAAGAAACAGAGAGAGAAAATTTTGGTCTTTCATTCATCATAGACTTTAAAAAACAAGAATTGGGCACATAAGTTTGAATTTATTTTAGATTTTCTCTGATCCACACAGAGTCAGAAGTATACATACAGGGTTAAATATAGACATACACACAACTAATATTTGGTTAAATGTCTCTTAGCAAGTGCCACCTCAACCAGATCCTTTTGGTAGTCATCAACAAGCTGCTGGCATAATTCTGGTTGACCACTCTTCACTGCAGAATTTAGTTAATTTAAATTGGTTGGTTTCCTGGCACAGACCTACACAAACTTTCAATAGGGTTGAGGTCAGGGCTTTGGGAAGGCCATTCCAGAAGCTTAATGTTAGTGTTTTATCCATCCATTATTTACTGTCCTGTTGGAACACTTAACTGTGTCCAGGTTTCAACTGTCTAGCTGCTGATATAAAGCGAAGTTGAAGAACAACCCCAGAGCATGATGCTACCACCACCATGCTTGACAGCTGGTACAGTGTTCTTAGGTTTGAAAGACTCACCTTTATTCCTCTAAACATACCACTTTTCATTGTGGCCAAATGGCTCAGACTTTGTCTCGTCAGTCCATAAAACCAAATTTCAGTCAACCTTTCTTGGTCGGCACCCTCTCAGTTGGTGTTCCAGTACTTTCCAGTTCAAGGCAGGCTTGAGCCTTGGTGGTTCCTGGGTTGTTCCTGAACATCTGAACCAATTTCCTCTCATCTGAGGGTGACACTTTTTGCCTACTTTCATACCTTGACAAAGTGGTGAATCTATAGTTGTTTAGAAATGGCTCCATTAACCTTCTGGAATGGTCTTCCTCTATTGAAAATTTGTAGACTACACCTCTATTTACATTTTCCTCCCTCATAACATTTCTGAGTCAAGTAGTTTTTTTTTAATTTAGGGATTTATTTATTTTTAATATCTCATCCACCTGCACAATTGAGCTAGAGGCAGGCCCATGTTGATTGACAGCTGCCCCAATTAGTGTCAGTTAGGCCTCATCCATTAGTTCGAGTCATTAAACTTCAGTGTGTGTGCATTGTAGGAGCTATCTGAATCAGTTTTCATGGATTATCTGACTAATATTATACTAACATTATACTAATATTGCCATGTGGAAAATATATCCCAGAAGTTTGCCCTTGAGTTTTGGTGAGTGAAATTCTAGTTTTTTATTAATGCTACTTTACTTTATTATGTTACTTAGCACTGTCTTTGTATTGCACCCATGCAGGTTGTTAACCAAGCTTTCTTAGCATTGGCTGATAACTTAGCACTCCACTCTCATTTATATACAGTAACGTAACTTCAGGTAACAACATGATGGTAGCCAAAATGTTAAAGCTTACGAGTACAGTCCAAAAAAATGGGTGACATCACAGTGGATAATTAAATATTTTATATTCTCAATGTTTTAGATGCACTCAAAACTGCTGAATTTTAATGACTTTTGAGTAATTGATTTTGAATGCATCTAACGAAATGCTCAGTAAAGACAAAGGTTGATATGGTTAAATAAATCTGAACTAACAACTAAAACTAGGGGTAGTAAAAAAATTTCGTTAAATGAAAAAACAATAACTAAAATTTTTGGAAAAAGTGAATACTAACTGACAAACCTACTTAAAATAAAAATCTAAAGCACGTGGAGGTTTTGGTGCAAATGTTTGTTGTGACTCAGGATTTCTAAAAGACAGTGAGTCAGTGTCCATAAGTGCCTGTAAGATCTATTCTGCTTTTCCTGAATCTTGCATTTGACAAACAAAGGCTTCATTTTATAATGATCACAAAGGCTAAAACTAACACAGTAACTAATGAAAACCAAACTTTTAAAACAATAAAAGAACGAAACTGAAAAGAACAAAGCCACTCCAGAAACTAGATGAAACTCAATTGAATTGAAGACAAAAATGTATAAAAAATAAAATAAAAACTAATTATAAAATATACAACTGCAGCTGAGTAATTTTATCCTCATCCTTAACAGTTCCTGTTTTTTGTGCTGCGTTTTACATGATGTATACTACACCTGTGCATGGTCTACATTCCACCTCTTCCCCATATACCTGGCCACAAAAAATCATTTTGTAATCTGCAGTGAGAGTAGGGAGTGGGTGGGAGACAGTCTGGCGAGGTGGAGGTATGAAAATCAGTAGAAGCAAGACAGAATACATGTGTGAATGAGAGCGAGGCAGGTGGATGAGTTTAAATACCTGGGGTCTATAAGACTTAGCATTCGCATTTAAACAAACTGGACATCAATGCAAAACATACTGTGGAGTAGCAAGTGTGGAAGTGCTTCCCAAACCCTGACTCCTCGCCAATAGCTCACAGGGTTCTAGCCAGAAAAAATTTGCAGCCTGGCTAATTGAGTGATGGTGAACAGCTCAGCCTGCAGGGCCTACATACGTTACCGGAAATTGTCTCTAAAACTTATGTAGGACGGACCCAGAACTCTAATTCAGGTCTTATTAGTGCAATACTTCTTTTTGCATATAAACCAGAGGAGTTACACTTACATATCATGCATTCAGTGTGTCTCAGAGTGCCGTTCCTTCCACTAATGGGTTTGCAGAAATCACCTAAAAAGTATACACAACAGAAACATTGTAATCCAAGTGTTTTATCGATCTGATTATCTGCTAACATAACTTCGAATATCCGTCATCATGTTGCCAGCATGACAAGGCTCCTGGGATTTTATGTTTAACAGGAAGCTTGAAAACCTAAAATTGTCCTTTTGAGCTCCCCTTTTCCTCTTCTTCCCCCTCGTGTTCACACTGGTTGCCATTTTGCTTTCTGTAGCCCCGCGAAATTAAGTGTAAACAGGACCACCGTGAGATCGGGCGTGCACATGGTGAACAAAACTGGTGGCGCCTGATGGTAGATTGCAAATTGCGGTGAAATAATAATATAATGCAGCGACTGAGCAAGAGAAACAAACCTGAGTCGGGTATCGGTGACGGGGTGGAGTGCACGGGTGCGCGCCCACTTGCTTATTGCAGTGATAGATCCGGTTGTCAAGTGATGACATAGAATTCCATTTCTGGGTCCAAACTGTCACATGATCAATATGCCACAATGCTGTGTCCCTGGTTTTTTAACCAATCCGACTAAAAAAAAACCACACTCAGCTGTGATTCTACCAATGAGAAAGAGAAGCAGAAATGGCTGCAGTTGGCGAGGTATGCTACAATCATCTTTAATAGTGAACAGTCATTGGTTATGCCATTGCTGTTTATTTGGACCCTGAGCATTTGGACCCGGCAATGATGTCAGACTTAAGGACTGGATAGCGAACCACTGAAATTCTCAGTCCGGTGCAATACGTCTCAGCATGGCACAGCGCCGGGCAATCAACTTCTGGCTAGAACCCTGAGCTTAGCAACAGTGACTGCAATTTCAGTGCAAGCCTAGACAACAATTATCCAGCCTCCACATAAGGAAGTTCAGCAATTGGTCACTTTCATAATCCTTGCATTGCCATTTTTGCTGCTCTTCAAAGCCCAAAATTATTGCTGACATCCACTTTTTGTTTGACTTTCATTTGTCAAAAATGTCAGGAGGCAATCTGGGGTACATCTGAGAAACTTAGAAGAAAAAAAATCATATATTTCTGTACCACTACCTCTAAGTTTGAGTGTTTGCACAACTGTTACATGCCTGATCAGCTTTCTATTCTTGTGGACTGCACTTTTAAGATGATGACTGATAAAAGAATAGAGTTACATGATGTCATTTCATGAAACAGTGCAAACTAAATACTGCTTACAGCTGTGGGATAAGAAGGCTAATAGACCTAATGCAGCGAAGCGAAACTGTGTATATGTTCCCAGTCACAACATATGTATGGCATACCAAGTATAGGTTATAGATCAGTCAACGCTGTCTGCATTACTTCCTCACAGTGAAACAAGAAAACCCACTCATTCCTGCTGGAACCAGTTACTTAATGTGGTGACGAGCTATTTGCTCTCTCATGACCACCTCTGAATTTTTCTGTCTGGCTGTTAATCCGGTCGTCTCAGAGCCTGCTTTGAATTGGGGCTGCAACACGAATGTTTCTCTCCATCTTTGGAGGACGGTTTGAGAGTTTGGCAAAGAGGCTATGAGCAGAGGAAGCCAAGGAATCTAAAAACGCCTGCAGAAGACATGCTTGACTTTATCCCTTCATTAAAACTAAGCAACTGTGTGAAAGGCAGGAGATCTGGCATAGATTTGTCAAGAAATCATTTAATCCTTTTGTTTTGAGCAGCGTGCTTTTTAGCTGAATTTAGCACCAGATATGTAAGTTGTTCAATTACCTGGTTAAGTAAAACATAGGAGATCCTTAATGTCATTAGGCTTGATCTTCTCAGAACACCGAATGTCTGTGCAAGAAGGTAAAAAGTGATTTTCAAATCTAAAACTACAATTTAAGTACTTTTTAGCATAATTAAAGCTGTCTTCCTGAAGTAAAACTGCACATTAAATGTAACAGGAAAAAAAGAGCCCCCGCAAACACCAGAACTGTGTTTTCAAAAATGTAAATTGCTCAGGAGGTAAAATATTGTCATTAGCATTGCTCAGCGCTCAAGCAATTTACTGTAGCATGCTACGTGGGACAGCCCATGAAAAAATAATACTGGTTGAGCTGCTTTTTGGGTTGGAGAAGAAGTTGAGTACAGTTAATTCATTTTGTCACTGCATGTTTTCTTTTAGTGAAGTCAGACCAATTACCAAGCCAACCGAAGCATGCCAGTTCCACGTGATAGCGCAGGAAAAGGATCGTTAGCTGCTAACCGCCTTTACCAACATTTGCTGTGGTCATTAAGTCTGTATGGTGAAGACAGAGACGGGGGTAGTGTATGGGGGTGGGGTGTGGGGAGTGTGGGGGGCACTCTGTGCTGCAGAGCCCCCTTTCTTGCTTTGCCTGCTAGTGTACCATTAATATATCAGCATGTTGAATGTGAATGGACAACAGTGTGACCTGAAGCCATCGTGCAGATCCCTTCCTGTTTGGAAGTGTGATGCAATCGTCTAGGTTCAGCAGACCAATTCATTATTTTATACCAGTTCAGGGTGCATTTACATACCGATATGCTGTTAGACACTGTTTGAGATGTAAAATGTTTCCAGATGTGTTGTTATTATGCACTAGTGCACCCATTCTCCTGATACCTACATAGGTACTGATTTCCTAGATTTCCCTGAATGACAGTCACACACGGAAATGTTTTCCTTTCAATCAAGCCAGAATAAAACAATGAATAATTAGCCAGTCCTGTGGTGGTGACCTTAAGTTCTTCTAGCTGCATTCAGCTGTGTCCTTAAAAGACCCAGCAAGCACAGCCTCCTAATTATCACTGTTGTGAGTGAAGAAACCCACCATGTTGGTAAACTGGTTTGCCTAAGACTAGTGGTTTCCTGCTTCAGAGAATTGGTGTTGGGTAAAAAAATGATCAACAGTAAAATTGGGCTTGAAACAGACAATAAAAAAGCTGGGAGGAATTACTTTAGTGGTGCACGAGGACAATCTGACATTCTAGAGAATCTAATCTAGAGCCTAACTACTCCAGTTCAGCATTCCGCTATGGAGTGAACTCTTTCCCAGCCTATCACTTTCCCTGTTGGAGACCTAAACAATAAGGTGGACTGCAGTGCACTTATTAACACCAAAAGTATATATTAGTATAAAATACCCACCCATTTCAGGAATTATATGCAGGTCCCCTCCCTTCTGTAGACATGAAGCCCTGCACATCCCTGCAGCCATCTAGATCCTCAGGCTGGATGCTGCTGTGCCTTTGTAGCACTTCTAACACATGAGGGTCTAAACTTTTGAAGGACATTGCTAAAATTAACAACTGCCCCCTCAGACTGGGGCCTCAAATCATGCAGTAAAGCCCCCTTTTAAGCTTTGGTACATATTGTATTACTTGTGGATATAAACAAGCCTAGAAATATTACAATAATGACTTTAGAGTTGGCCATTTATGTGTCAATCAGCAATATCTGCTACTATTAGGGATGCTACATTGTTTTTACTCTATTGTACATTGTATATATTCCTTTAAAAGGGCACTGCTGCATTTTAGTATAGCACTTCCATAAAGTTTAAGGATTCAGTAGTTCACATTCTATATGATATTAAGGTCATATGAAAATATTAAGTTGCAGTATGTCTGTGTAGATTCTCAGTCATCAAGTACATGGTAGTCTCAAGAGCTTGAATTGAATTATTTTTAACCCTTCCAAGGCCAACTCCAGCCTTTTAAATGGAAATCTCTCCACCCTCCATCCCATAAGATGTGAATGTGGAATTTGACCCTCCTACGTGGTCAAAATTTTCCGCAAAAAATGTGAAGTCTCTAAACTGAAGTTGAGATAACCTAGATGACATCATCATGGTTATTTTCTCAGACTTGGAAAACAATCTTCCTGCAGAGCCACACAAAACATTTTCACAGGCTAAAAAAAATTCTGTCATTAGAGCTACTGTGTACAGTTTTTCTGCTATGGAGTGTAACATTACCTTTAACAGCGTTAGAGTAATTACATTTATGAAAAACCGTGAAATTAACTGTTTACTTTTTCTAATTCTGTGCAGTCTGTTAGTCAACTACTACATGAGGCCTGGCTGATGTCTGAGGCCTTTATTGCACTTACTCATACACTAAGACAGATATACACACACCTGAACGGAACTGCCAGCCAAATAAATATTTCTTAATACAATGATTAGACTAGACAACAGTTAGATTAAACATATCAAAAAATATATCACTTTCAGTATTAGTTTTATGCATTAGATTACCACTACCTTAGATATATACCAGTCAAAAGTTTGGACAATGGGTAAGTGTGTTTTGACTGGTAGTGTAAAGATTAAAAATATAATTTGAAACATTTTAAATTGCATAATTTCATCCAATTTCTATCAGTTACAGATAGGAAAAACTTTAGCAGTGGCTAAAACAACAATCTGGTAATTCTTAAAAGAAGGAATGCATTGGCCAGCTCAGCAACACCAAAATGCCTGAAATACCACAGAAGACAACTAAAATGCATCATGACAGAATTATTTTCATGGTTAAAAAAGACAACTTCACAACATCTAACCAAGTCAAGAACACTCTCAAGAAGGTCTACAATTAAGAGAGACCTTTATGAATGTAAACCAAGTTCACAAAATAGGTGCAAACCACTCTTAAGGTGCAAACTAAAAATCTTGGGACAGATGAAACCAAAATAAACTTGTATCAGAATGATGATAAAAATATTTATAAGGGGAAAAACAGGTCACGATTCAAAGCATACCACATGATCTGTCAAATAATGGTGGAGACAATATTATGCATGGTCATGAATGACTGCCAGTAGAACTGGGTCACTCATATTTGTTGATGTGTGACTATTAATAGAAATAGCAGGATGAACTGTAAAGTGTGCAGGTTCACCCAATTGCTCCAAATCTGATTGGATGGAGTTTCACAGTGCAAATGGATAATGAGTCAAATGAATGAAAGAAATATGAATAAATGGGATATTCTTCAATGGCAGAGTCTCACCCCAACAGAGCAGCTTTTCAGTTATTAAATACAACACTGAATGCAGAGAGACCCACAAACAAGCAGCAACTGAAGGTGGCTGCAGTAAAGGCCTATCACAGCATCTCAAGGGGGGAAACAGCATTTGGTGATATTCATTGGTTCTTGGTCATTGGCTGCAAAGGATTTTCACCCAAAGACTATCCTTAATATTTAAAATTATGTTAGTTTGTCCAATTTCTTTTGAGCATCCGAAAATCTAAGATTATGTATGAAAACGACTGTAATTCCTAAGCAGCTGACACACTTTTTTTTTGTTAGACTCCTTGAATTAAAGCTGAAAGTCTGCACTTCAATTGACTGTCCAGCCATACATCCATTTTTGTCAACTTATCTGGGGCCAAATTGCAGGGGTAGATCCCTAAGCAGAGAAACTCGGACCTCTGTCTTCTTAGCCACCTCCTCTAGCTTATCTGGGGGAACACCAAGGTGTTCCCAGGCCCGCCAATAGATATAATCTCTTATGCATGTCCTGGATCTACCCCAGGGAATCTCCCCGGTAGGACATGCTCAGAACACCTCACCCAAGAAGCACTCGGGAGTCATTCGAGTCATATGCCTGAACCACCTCAACTGCCTCCTTTCAATGTGGAGGAGTAGTGGCCCTACACTGAGCTCCTCTCATGAGGAGGAGGAATGACTGTCTCCGAAGGACAAGCCAGCCACACTTTGGAGGACGCTCATTTCAGTCACTTGTATCTGCGATTTTGTTCTTTCGGTCACTAGCCAAAGTTCGTGACCATAGGTGAGGCTAGAGACATAGATAGGCTGGTAAATTGACAGCTTCGCTTTTATGCTCAGCTCTTTCCTCACCACAATGGACCCTCATCACTGTAACCATGGCCCCAATCTGTCTATCAATCTTGTGCTCCCCTCTTCCCGCACTCGTGAACAAGACCCCGAAATACTTAAATTCCTCCACTTGGGGCAGCAACTTGTTCCTGAGCTGGAGTGTGCACTCCACCCTTTTCTGGCTAAAGACCATGGCCTCAGACTTAGAAGTGCTCATACCCATAGCTTCACACTCGGCTGCGAACAGCTCCAGTGCAACATGGAGGCCACGACCTGATGAAACCAAAAGGCCCACATCAACTGCAGAAAGCAGAAATAAGATTCTGAGGCCACCAAGGTAGAAGCCTTTTGCCACTTGGCTATGCCTAGAATTCTGTCCATGAAAATTATGAACAGTATCAGTGACAAAGGGAAGCCCTGGTGGAGTCCAACACCCACCGGAAACAAGTCTAACTTACTGCTGGCAATGCGAACCAAGCTCTCGTTACAGTTGTACAGGGACCAAATGGCCTGTAACAACAGGCCAGACACCCCATACTCCCGCAGCACCAAGAAATGCAGTCGAATGCCTTCTCCAAGTCCACAAAATGCATGTAGACTGGATGGGCAAACTCCCATGCACACTCGAATATCCTTGAGAGAATAAAGAGCTGGTTCAGCATTCTGTGACCAGCATGAAAACCACATTGTTCCTCTTGAATCCAAGATTTAACTAACAGATGAACTCTCCTTTCCCACACTCTGGCATAGACCTTCCCAGGGAAGTTGAGGAGGGTGATCCCCCTATAGCTGGGGCACAGCCTCTGGTCCCCCTTCTCAAAGATGGTAACCACCACCCCAATTTGCCAATCCAGTGGCACTGACCCAGATCTCCACATGATGTTGCAGAAGTGTTTTAACCACGACAACCCTACAACATCTAGAGACTTCAGGAACTCAGGTCAAATCTCATCCACCCCAGAGGCCCTGCCACCAAGAAGCTGTTTAACTACCTCAGTGATGGGTGAGTCATCCCCCTTGAGACTCTGCATCCTCTACAGAAGGCATGTCAGTGGGATTAAGGAGGTCCTCAAAGTATTTCTTCCACCACCTGACTATATCCTCAGCTGAAGTCAGCAACACCCCACCTGCACTATACACTGTGTGAGTACAACTCACCACCAGATGGTAATCAGTTGACAGCTCAGTTCCTCTCTTCCCCTGAATGTGCAGAACATATGGCCACAGATCTGACAATATGATTACAAAATCAATCATTGACCTGCAACTTAGGGTGTACTGCTGCTACGTGCACTTATGGACATCCTTATGTTCAAACATGGTGTTCGTTATGGACAAACTGTGGTTTGCACAGAAGTCCAATAACAAAATGCCACTCAGGTTCAAATCAGGCAGGCTGTTCCTTTCAGTTACACCCCTCCAGGCCTCACTGTCATTGCCCATTGGAGCTTTGAAGTCTCCCAGTAGGAAGACGGAGTCACCGGATGGAGCACCCTTGCGTACCCCACCCAGCAACTCCGACAAGGCTGGGTATTCTGAACTGTCATTCAGTGCGTATGCACAAACAACTTCAGGACCTGTTCCCCAGCCTGAAAGTGCAGGGAAGCAACCGTCTTGTCCGCCAGTGAAAAGTCCAATGTACAGGAAGCAAGCCGGGGGGGGGGGAATACAAAAGTACCGACCCCAGCCTGCCACCTCTTACTGAGGGCAACTCTAGCATGGAACACAGTCCAGCCCCTATCCAGTAGAGTGTTTCCAGAGTCCAGGCCGCACATTGAGGTGAGCCCAATTATATCTGCTTATCTCTGATTCTCACACACTAACCCAGGCTCCATGGAGGCGACGTTCCATGTCCCAATAGCCAGCCTAAATAGCCGGGGATTGGTCCACCAGGTCCTGTGGCTGCTGCTCAACACACATTGCACTGGCCCACTACAACAGCTCCTGTGGGTGGTAGGTCCGTGTCTCCTGTTCAGGTTATGCCTGGCTGGGCTCCATGGGCTAAAGCTTAGCTAGCAGGTGCCTCTCCTTCAAGCACCCTTCCCAGCCTTCCAGATTCCAGGGTGGGGACCTGGTAAACCTGTCCCGGGTAGGGTAAACTATACCCTTGATCTTTCTCTTATAGGGGACATTGTTTTATTTAAAATCTACTGTGGTGGTGTAAAAAGGCTAAATTAAAAAAATTGTATCAATGTCCAAATATTTGCCTAACTGTATGTTTAATTCTGTTTTTTTCCCTCTTTTTTTAGTCTTTGGGGATAAAAGGCACTTGTTTAAATATGTATTCTGATATTAAAGCTGCTATATTGTCCATGCTTATAGACACACTTACAGTACTCTCCCCCACTTTTATCCACATTATACCAGCTATTTTATCAGCTATGTTATCATCTGGCTCACTTTATAGGCCTTCAACATGAATGCTGCCTATCAAGAGTACTAAACATCTATGAGAGAAAACCAAGATTTTAAAAGAGATGCTATATCATATTTTTGTATTTATTTCCCATAAGTTAAATCAGTGCTTTGGTTTGCACTTCATTCCTCTATTGCCCTTGGAACAGGGGCCAAGAATACTGGAAACCCCTGGAGTTTAATGGTGGGAAGTACATTAAAAAAAAGTTTTAGGTGTATTCAAAAGAAAAGAAAAAACAAAACAAGAGCTTTCTGCTCCCTCGCTGCTGAGTCACTGTCTGTTCATCTCATTCCGTGTCTGGTCAAAGTCAGATCCCATCTTGCCAAATTTTTGAGTTTGCCCTTCAAGCTCAATGTGTCACAGAACTGTTAAAGTGCAATAAATATCAGGATTGTTGCATGGTTGTTGGTGCCAGATATGCTGGTCTGATTTCAGGTTCAGATTTTCAGAAACTGCTGATCTATCAGGATTTTACCATACAGTCATCTCTAGGGCTTACAGAGAATGGTTCAAAAGACAGAAAATATTCAGTGAGCAGCAGTTTTCAAGGGGAAAATGGCTTGTTGGGTCAGAATTTGGTATAAAAAAACATGAAAGCCTGGATCCATCTTGTCCTGTATCTACAGTTCAGACTGATGGGGGTGTAATGGTGTGGGGAACTGAGCATCACTTAAACACCACAGTCTACCTGAGTATTGTTGGTGACCATGTCCATCACTTTATGACCACAGTGTACCAATCTTCTAATGACTCTTTCCACCAGGATAACACACCATGTCACAAAGCTCAGACCATCTCAAACTGGTTTCTTAAACATGACAACGAGTTCATTGTACTTAAATGGCTTCCACAGTCACCAGATCTCAATCCAATAGAGCACCTTTGGTATGTGGTGGAATGGTAGATTCTCATCATGGATGTGCAGCTGACAAATCTGCACCAACTGTGTGATGCTACAGTATCATGTCAATATGGACCAAAATCTCTGAGAAATGTTTCCAGCATCTTGTTGAATCTATGTCATGAATAATTAAGGCAGTTTTGAAGGCAAAAGGGTGTCCAAATATAATATTTTTTGTAACACTTAAGTTGTGGTTTTTATGTTGTTTATTTTGTTATGACTTGCTGTTTGGGTAAGCTCAAGAACCAAAACTATCCTGTTAGGTCTGGAAAAAGATCATAGTTTGGGTATAATGTTTATTCAATGTCATTTACCAAACCTACTAACAGCACTTTCTATTTCTTTTGCAACTATAAATGGATCCAGATGGCACAAAAAAGAACATAAATAAATGATAAAATAAGCTGAACAGCAGTTCCTTTGGTAGGAGTAGCAGAGCAGCATGGATTCAAGAGTCTGTAACAAGAATTCATGTCCAGAGGATCAAGTAATTATTGGTTTTGATCACTGTTCAAAGCCCATATTGTGTTAAAACTTTGCATTCTCACACTCAAATGACTTTAATATGGCTAAAAATAAGATTAACAGCGTGCACACTCAAGTATATTTTTACTTCTATTGCACATACAGTATATTTGGGACAAGGGTGTCTTTTCAAAAGACACCCTTGATCGAGCAGTTTCACAGTCAGACCTGCTGCTTTTTGTCTAGTGGCTTCAAAATGGGACTTTATGAACTAATGGATGGCGTCAAGAGATGACATCCACCTTTTAGACTGTCTATGATGTGTGCATCTACTTGGTAAGCTA
The DNA here is from genome assembly GCA_024447675.2 of Pterophyllum scalare. Lineage (NCBI taxonomy): Eukaryota > Metazoa > Chordata > Actinopteri > Cichliformes > Cichlidae > Pterophyllum > Pterophyllum scalare. The sequence continues at coordinate 30,966 of JAMQGT020009150.1, read as the reverse complement.
CATCAGTAGCTGCACATTGTACCTAACATGATACGCTGGACACAAAATGGCAATTAAGCCAACAGTAAATAATGCATTTTGCATATTTTGTTATGGTGTATCTGATGTCTTGTAGATCCATTTATCAGAAACTAATAATAATGTCACCAGGAAACAATTTTTTGTTCCATCAGAATTTCCATTCAGAGCATGGAAAGAAGTACAGTGGCTAAAATGAACTTGAGAGTCCCTCCCCCTTACACTGCCAGCAGAATTAAAGTGCAACAGTACAGACAATTAAATGTAGTTTTAATCTGGATTGTCAACAGTGCTGCAATTCTGGAAGTGGAGGACAAGAAATTCTTCCTTTTCAAAGCAAAGGTGAGTGCTAATGAGCTAACTTTAGCTAACTATAATGATGATACATTAGTTGTTAATTTCAGGGTTAAAAGGATATATAACTTGAATCAAATCAATACTTTTTTCCAGTCTCAATTTTAATAGGCCAATCACTGAAAACCTAAGTCTTCATGTATGGTTATGAGCATGGTGTAAACCGTGGTGGGCAGTTAATTTTCCCAAGGGGCCACAATAAGGACCTAACTGTAACATCTACTTTTACCAGTAGAAGTCTAAATAGAAAAAATTAATATTGAACAGCACTGAGTTCAGGATATTGGTGTGGCCTTCCACAGCAGTCCTAGTTTCTCAATTACTAGCCCACCACTGGTGTAAACTAACTATGTATCTCATTAAGGATACACCACACTAGAGTAAAAATAGGACGGCAACTTCCTTGCAACTGGGAAAGAAAATCAGTAGCTGCCTGATGACTGCACTGAATTTTGTTGCTGTTGGAGACAGCAAACAGTAGCTGTAAGTAGTTGTGGCAACCAACGAGTCACACAGAGGTAGGACATGCAACACCCTCGGCATCCAAGCAACCTGTTTTGATCACAAGGCAATTGCACAGGTTGCCTGGCAGGAGGCAACCTGTCTCCAAACAATCACAGCATGATTCAGACTGTCTGCAATCACTTCCAGACAAAATGGCAAAGATTTTCAAATAATTACTGTCCAGTTTACAAACATAGATTGTGAACACATAGCAATCAGTCTGAGTCAGTCTGTGTCAACGAGCACAACTCATCCGCAACGTGCCACTTTGCAACAGGGAAGTCACCTCAGCCGGTTGCTAACAGACTGACAGCATAGATTCTGTCTTATTGCCATTTGGTTGTTGTGTTGATGCACCAAAGTTGCTTTGAAGATAGCAACTGACTATGAGTGGTTATGGACCTGGCAGACTTTAAAGGCAATAATTTGCAATGGTGATGCTGTGGTCTCCGATCCCTGTTTTCCCAATTTTGACTGTAGTATTAATGCCTCATTTTTGCATTTTGGCTAAACAAACCTTCTTCTTCCATCAGTGGTGGAGGAAGACCTTATTTACTCTCCAGGTGGATGTTCCAAATAAATAAATAAAAGTAACTTAATGTAAAAATTATGAGTCAATAATCCAACTCATCTCTAGCAAAAAGTTAAAAATTCCAGAAGAGTTTTGTTTTTGTATTCTTGATGCCACAAGCAAGACTATCCAAAACCAACCAGAGCCACGGCAAATAATATGGAGCAGTTTAGTCATGAAGCAAACACTCATTGTTGTACCTAATGCTGAGAAAATGTGGATGTGTGCTTATTTGCTAATGTGAATAAGTTCATGTTATTCCAAAGTCAGGAATGGAAGCTGTCTGACATTCAATTGACTGGAAATTGAGCTATTGCCTAAAAAACTAGACAGTGAGTCAAAAACTTGTCTCAATTCTGTGAAACAAGGTTGTCAAAGCTGTCCAGACGAATTAAAGGATGAAGTTTTATATATCTGTAACTGATGGATTCCTTTTCTTCCACCTATTCATGCAAGTCAGGTAGCATTCGGTCAGTGAGAATTTACAGCCACCCCCTCCCTGAGTAATTTGCAGCTTACATTACACACTCTGAACTATGAAAAGTGCCAAACCACAGGTATTTAAGCCCCATGTTGTGAAACAGTCAAAGGAATCAGTCTTGTAATGTGTTTTCAGGAAAGTTTGTCAAATGAGGGAGTGTGATGTTGAACAGAAGAACTTTTTTTCCTGCATGTGACCATGGCAAAAAGTTGAATTCCTTCCTGCTTGTGCATTCAACGAAGCCACAAAGCCCTGTTTTATTTCTGCACTTGGCTTATTATTTGGATTAATATCTTCAAAACAGGCTCAGTTCGACACTTCGCCAACCAAACCAGGATGCTGCATTTGCCAACATCAGAAATTGAATATTGATCCCAGATTCTGTCTATTACTGGTTTACAAGCACAGCCTCAGACGTGATGCAGGAACAAACACACCAGCTCAACTCCTATCCAGAGTTTCTCAGAAACTATTAAAACAAACAGGCTGCAGCCATAGCACCAAAACCCACTGTACTCTTTACAAGGTACAACATAAAACACTGATGCATACATTTCTTGACAGGCAAGAAAAACGACTTTATGCATGTGTGTTTTTGTGCACATCCAAAAACAGCACATCTGAGCCAGCCAGAAGAAAAGACTGCATAAAAGGCCAGAAGCAGCAGAAGCTGAAGCAGACAGTGCAAACAATTCCCAGCATTCCTCTGAGGAGCAGAGTAAACTGACCTTGGCCTTCTTCTGCCACACAGGCTGAGACACTGACGCCTCGGTGTGGTTGGTTCTTGTCTGTTACTACCAAGCATGGAGATGTGTCTGAATTTATTGACACTCTTTACTCTTCTGGATTAGCTTTGGATTCACTTTTGGGTAGTGTAGGCAGAGCTTCATCCCATAGTGTGCTGGTGGTTTTACTCCTCTTCATGGTGTATGTTTCTGCTCCTTACAGTAGAGTAACAACACTGAGGCATGATTGAAGGCACTGAAATAAGAGGCTCATTGGATATTTTTAGATAAATTTGTGGAGCCGGAGGTCCAGCACATTCTTGTCCCCACAGCAACAATTTCTGCTGTTTTGTCAATGTTGCTCGTGTGACTCATTTACGCACAAGGCGCCGTTTGGAATCTGTGCACTGACACACCAGCTTATGGCATTAGTGGGAAGGATCGGTCACTCCTAATTGTCAACGAGCAGGGGTACTGTTGTCAAGGAGTGTGTTTAACTAGGGAACTGATACTTACAATTCCTCTCAAGATCAAAATTCCAAAACTTGGGCGTGCCAGTATAGCCGATTGAGCAGGCTATTGCAGAGGTATAGGTTTGAATCTGCCCTGAGTCACTGGCAGCATTACCCCCCCCGCTCTCTCTTCTAAGCTTCCCTGTTCACTTTCCACTGTCCTATCATAAGTAAAGGCAAAAAGTACTTAGAAAAATCTGAAAATATGCTGGTACTTGGTTTGTTTTTGTACAAAGGCTACCATTCTTCAGCAGCTAATGGGGGAGCATATGCCTGCAAGTGTTTGTCTATCCTTAAATGCTGAAAAAGAAGAAGGAAGCACAGGAAAAATGAAAAAAAAAAAACATAGGCAAAGCTTCTGGGTCAGAAAAATAAAGCCAGTGTGGAAGTGCTTTAAACCTGCATTCTATCTGACGGCCACCAGATGGCAATAGATGTGGTTGCAAAAACATCTCTTCTCCTATAGAAGTCTATGGGAAAATGGCTTTCTGTCTTGACCTCTGTAAACACTTTCCTGCTGAGTTTATGGGGTCAGTCATTTGTTTTGGGTCATATTGGGTAAAAAAAAAAAAAAATGTCTATTTTGAAAATTTTGGTAGCCAGTGATCATGTGGTTTCATAGTCAGACACACCCTTCTTGTCACATTCAGTTTCTTGCAACCAAGATGGCGTAGGCAGGCCCAAGTGAGCTTGAGCTTCAGGGCACAAACTGATGGGTGGACATTCTCCTTCAGGACTGTCTGGTAGAGAGCAGAATTCTTGGTTCCACCAGTTACAGCAAGTTGCCCAAATGCTGAAGCAGCAAAGCAGCCCCAGATCATCACACTACCACCTGACTGTTCGCATGATGTTCTTCTAATGAAATGCTGTGTTTGTTTCTCAGCTGTTTCTTTAGATCATCACATGATGTGTTGCTTTTTAAGATCTTTTAGATCTTTAAGATCTTCACTTTGTCACACAGGTGACATTAAGTGATTTCATGATTCAGCAGACCTGGCAGTAATCGGTCCTGAGTGTGGCTAGTGAAATTAAACTCAGCTTTCCAAAAAATGTGGTTAATCACAGTTAATTCATAAATTAACTAGAAGGGCAATTATTCTTTCACACAGGGTCAGGTAGGTTTGGATAGCTTTTTCCCCTTAATAAATGAAGTCATCATTTAAAAACTGCATTTTGTATTTATCCAGGTTATCTTTGTCTAATATTAAATTTTTTTTTTGATGATCTGAAACAGGTGTGACAAATATGCCCCCCCACCCCAAAGAAATCAGGGGGTAACACCTTATGCCTTGTAGAAACATTAGCAGATTGCTAACATTTCAGTCTGTGTAATGTCAGCGAAATATTATGTTACATTTTCTGTTCTGTACTGTTGTTGCTTTTATTTTGAGAAATCCCAATATTTATTTTTGTTGTTCTAAAGGAGTTTATGTTTAACCCTATAACGCAGAACGTGTCGTTGGGGATACAGCGTACTTCAAAAGTACCACTGTTTGCGGACTTCTGACAAGAATTACTGTAATAACCCTATGTTGCGTGTGAAGTGCAATTTCTCAGCTTTCAGAAACCATTTGAATTTTTCCGATAGGACAAACGGTCGTGTAATTACGGTAATTTATAGTTCCTTTGATCAGCTGCCTCAGCAGTGATACTCTTGTTGTTAACCAGTTGTTTATGGCTAGAAGGGGCAGGTTCAGCAGGTTCAGCAGGTTCAGCAGCGATCGCCCGGTGTTGTAGGGTTAAGGGACAACTAAATCACCAAGTAACAAAAAAGAAAAGGTCTAAAAAGGACAAACTATGGACCCTGTTAGGAGGCCTAGAAGTGACAAACATACCCTAAATGCTATTCTTTAAGTTCTAAAACTGAACTTAGAGCTTGAACACTGTGACATAGCATCACGTCAGCATGCTACAGCAATGATGCTTTCTTGTAGGCGAACCTGGACGTTAGCTTTGCCTTGATTGTCCTGTAGCTCTGTGGAGAATAAAAGATGATTAATTTTATCACATTCTGTTCAGCAAGGTAATCTTCACAAAGTCACACCACTTTAATGATTTTCAGTATCACCACTATTAAACTGCTGTGGCTGTAATGCTGAATGCCCGCAACAACTTCTGCAGCCTCCTTTAGCTTCTTACTGCTAAACACCTTCTTTGTGGGAGATGTAATAGCTTGAGAATTCACAATTAGGGTATTTAGTTACATATTTTTATCTTGTTTAACAAACTGTGAAAAAGTATAAAAATTAGTTAGACGTCTGAAAGATCAACAGTAAAATGTATGGCTAATGTTGGCAGTAGCATAGTGGGCTTCTTTCGTTGTGGTAACTCCAAAAGAAACGCCTGTGATGCATCAGGTAGTTAAATGTGAGTTTACTCTGACCCACATGACATACAACTTGTGGTCTTAAATCTTAGAAACAACAATTTACTTTGTTTATAGCACATTAATATTAATAATTAGTTTAATTGACTAGTATTTCTGGGCTGCAGTATTAATTGTCTACTTGTACACATCCTTAAAATATGTGCTTTGTGCATGAAAGATATAATACAATTCAAACACAATAACCAGCATGCTCCCTACAGGTGACCCATTAAAAGAAAAACCCTGCTGACTTTGATGTGAGAAAGATAAAGTCCTAACTTAACTCTTTAGGTTTTTGTGGTACTCTTTGTACCTGTTGCTTGCTTCCTGGATTGGGGCCTTTGTGTGAGCAGCTGGAACAAGGTTTTGCTACTAAGCCTAAACCAGCAAAAGCAGTATTATTTGTGTTGCAATTGACTTTCCAATCTTTACATTATTTTTAGCAATAGGCAGCTGTATGTCAACGAGACATCACTGGATGAGGGCCTGTGCTCGACCACTGCGTAGGAATGATCTCGGCATGTAAATATCACAACGGGTGACTAATGTCCCTTACATACAATGAAATAATGGGTCTCGCCAAAGGTTATGTTGACATTCAAGTTCCACTTATCCAGCAAAATGACTTCCAGAGATGGAAGCAGCTGAAGTCAACCAACACTTGAAGACTTTATCAACAGCATTAGGGCCCACACCTCAGCACGTCAGTGTTTATATAATAGTCCCAAACGACCTTCACATTATACTAAAGTCAAGTTATACTGGCAGCATCCCAGAGCATCTGAAAGGCATTTCAAAGACCATGAGAAGAGATGCGAGTGGAGAAAGTGTGAGAGTTTAAACAGACAGAGACAGAATGATAATAAGAACACGGCCAGGCCAGAAAAGGAAAAGGAAAGGCAAAGAAGGCTACTGCTGGTGTTAGCAGAGGGTCTGTGCCTCCCCGACAGCTCAGCTCTGTCTGGACCCTGTTTGTCCAGCTTTGATGGACTCTTTTCATTTGCCAGAAGAACAAGTTTTTATTGGCTCACGTGCAGAGAGCATGCACACACAAAGTACTGACTGGGAAGTTACTGAAGGCATGAGAGAGGCTTGCTGAAGTCTACAGATACTTAATCCAAAGAGCACCACATTTGTTTGCCTGCCTCAGCACACTGTAAATAGCAGTGGCTCAAAACCTTATGTCTTGGCCTCTCAAGCACAGCTTCTTGTTCCTCATTTTTCTAGAACATGTAAACCTATCCAGAGCTTATCTTAGGACCCCTTCCTGACCCCCAGGTTGGGAACCACAGCTAGAAAAAACAAGAAGAAACCATATTCTTACTGAAATGTTCAGGGAAAATCGATATCTGCATATCGGGTTAAATGGCTTCAAAACCTGCTTTATTATAAGAGTAGTGATAACTGATTTAAAACACAATAGTTTTGTGTGTGAGACATCAAAACCTGTAGCTTTAAAATCTGCAATTTAAGGCAATTTTGTTTGGCAAATACAACATTTGCCAGTGTACGCATCTTATGGGGAACACACAGTGGCAGAAACAACAGTTAAAATCATCAGCTGATTAAAGTTCATATCACGATCCTGGGTTTGACCCAGCATTTTGTGTTTTTGGACTTTCAAGATTTGCATCAGTTTGTTTCTTAGGTTGTTTACGGTTTAATTTCTCATCTTTGAATTTCTTTATGTATTATATTTGTATGTTCTTTTTATCTGAAGTTTAGTTTTCCTTGCCAGCCTCATATCCCCTCATGTCTTGTCTGAGCATCTCTGTGTTTGGATTCCTTCTGTGTACCTGCTTCCCCTGTGTTGTGTTAAGTTAGTGTCATGTTTGGTCACTTCCTGTTTTATTTTGACAGGCCCATGTCCTGTGCGCTTTGTGTTAAGTTTTGCTTCCTTTGTGGCATTAATCTCGTTTGGTTTACCTGTTGTTCCCTGCTGTCTCCACTCTCCCTAATTACCTTGGGGGGTGGCAGTGGCGCAGTGGGTAGGTGGTCACCTCGCAACTGGAGGGTTGCTGGTTCAAGTCCCTGTCTGAGTGCATGCTGTCATTATGACCCTGGGCAAGACACTTAACCCATATTGCCCAGTGTGAATGTGGTGGTCGGAGGGGCCGTAGGCACGAATCGGCAGCCGTGCTTCTGTCAGACTGCCCCAGGGCAGCTGTGGCTACATTAGTAGCTTACCACTACCAAGTATGATTGAGGTGTAAATGAATGGTGCTTGAAATTGTAAAGCATCTTTGTGTACCTTGAAAAGTGCTATATAAGACTAAGGCACTATTATTATTACCTAATACCTGTGTATTTAAACCCTCTGTTTTTCTGTTCTTTGTTGTGTTGTTGTCTGTGTTTCTCTGTTTTGTGATTTCATCTTGTTTCTACAGTTCAGTATACTAGACTTCAGTCCTGCCTTAGTTTAGGTTTTTGTAGATTGTCCTTTGTAAGAGCCTCCAGCATTAAAGCTGCTTTGAGTTCAGCTCAGTTTTCATGCGTCCTGCATTTGTGTCCAGCCTCTGCCTGCCACACAGCCACACCTTGACAGTTCAACAAGATTCAGCAGGCAGAGAGACTAACTGAGTGCAGGTGTGCATGTGGAAGCGGTCTGGCTACTGGCATTTATAACATTTCTGACATGAACTGCTCAAAAAGAGCATGCTGGAGCAGCTGAGGATATCTTAATATCTCTCCTGAGACAACCAAAGAGCTACATAGTGTTGATAGCATTGTTAGATATGTTCAGTTAATCAGAAACTACTGAATACAGCATTGCAACCAGCAGGGGTTAGCTCAGATTTCAGCAGCACAACCTTCACTTACCATCATAAGTCATGTTTAGACTGCACCCTAGTCTATAGTATATTGCACAGTATTCATAAACCCTGCACGATTATATCTGCATTATTTGGCATTCGTTCTATAGTTTCAAGGGTTAAAAGGGCCTTTGATGGAGTTGCCATACTACCTTTTCCTTAAAATGTATTTAAATGTAAGAATGTAAGATCCTTGGTGCCCTGTTTCAAACTCAGCATCCTTAGGATTCTCCACCATACTTGTCTTTATATGTCTTTTTAACTCCTCTGCAGGAGCAGGATCAGTTTAAAAAAAAAAAAAGTCCAACTCTTTGGGTTGTGAAGAATTTGAACACTGACTTTCAGCACACTGCTTACATTTGCAGAAGAGTTTGTCAAGCTTTAAAGCAAGACTGGCAACTTTGTTTTGAGAGTTAAACCAGGTCACAGTGTGCCTCTTTTGGCCCAGTCTCCAACTCCATGATATTCCTCTCTGCAGCTGAGGTTTTGCAATCACATGACCATTAACCATGTGATGTTAATTTGTATACTATTTTGAACTTGACACTTTAGGGTCAAGTGAATAAGGCCCCGGTTATACAGGCCTAGAGGTCTGTGACCATCTAGTAACCACCTGTAGCGAAGGAGCAACGTGTATTTCCTGAGAGGTTGGTGAAATCACCTTGTGATTGCACAGTTGCCCATAGTTTGCATGGGCACCAACTACTCTCTGAGTGGTAGTAAAACTTGAAAAAGTGTGCCTTCAAAGTAAAAGCTGTGCCTTAGCACTGCAGCTAAGACATTTCAAAAGGCACAACTTTGAAAGCGAGTTTTAGCCTGGCTAACATGCCTCCATGTCATACTTTTCTGGCTTGCAGTGCATTTTTCACATTTTCACTACTGCTTGGAGAATAGTTGCTGAGTGTCTTCCATGCAAACTACAGGTAACAGGTAATTTGCTAGTGACCAAAGCAATCACAAGGAGGTTTTTGGTGCAGAGCTGTCTTTGCAACCAATTTCACCTGATTAAAACCATACAACATGCCTTCATTCACCCGTCCACACACACATTCATACAAGTACTTTTTCTACATGCTTAGGTGTCAAGTGTCTTCTACCTAACTTTCACACACACATCAACTCACAGATGAACGCATTGGGAGCAACTCGGGTTCAGTATCCTGCACAAGGATGCTTTGGCATGCAGACTGGAGCTTCCATGGATTGAACCACCAACCTTCCAATTAGTAGATGACCTGTGCTACCTCCTGAGCCACAATATAATATGCAAGAAAATTATATCAGAGGTTTGATCTGAAGTTTGATCTGAAGTCTTTGGTGTTCCATGATGTGGATTCCAGTTGTTTTGAACTTTTCTATGTCCTCTTACATATTATTAAAACTACTGGCCAGCTTCTGCTATAAATAGTCCCTTTAATACATGTGAAAAAACAGTAAATTTCTTGCCTGTTCACCCTTGTTCTGGAGATCAGTACACTATCCTTGCTGCTGGTAGAGATTTGTTATGGCTAGATCATTGTTGGAAAGCTCTCCTCAATGTCCACATAGTTGTCTGTGCATCTGCAAGCAATGTTTAGTCTAATACATTGTTATTTTTCATTTTGGATTCTGAACACCTACGAGGCGACACCCTTCCTTCCTGTCTTTTCCTTTCCACGCAATGAGCAAAACAACTCAAGTTTTTTGTGCTTTCTTTGCATCAGCTCCCACAGATTGCCCAGATTTACATGTAGTTATATGTTCTACTTTTACCAAAGTTCTTCTGAAGCAGTCCTATTATAGAGAAAAAATGTGGTTCAGACCCTTTGCACTAATGATTAAACCAAAGCTCTGTGGTAATCTTTGGCATTTCCAAACCCACATTAAAAAGGCACATCCTCTTGTGAAGTGCTCTCTGTCGGTTTGGAATTTCAGTGCAACTGGCACAAGACTGAAGCCGCAGGATTCACACTTTGCTTCCCCACAGAGATTTGGATACAAATATGCCTTCCTGCCTCACCATACTTGGCAAGATCACTCGAACATGTGTCACAGGCCTCACCTCCTCTGGTCTCAGGCATCGTTCTCACCAATATATTTTTACAGCATTTTTTTTTTTTTTTGGCAGGGGCGAGGGGTACGTCCTGCCTCTGTGTCCAAACTAAACAGAGAAGCATTACAGGATGGCAAAGAGGAATCTAAATAATTCTGCCACACCAAAGATAGTCTGTTCGACTAGTGTTAGAACATACATTGGCCCTCTAGTGCATGCATTACACAGCATCCTTTTTTTGACAGCATCTTCTAATAAACAATGAATGTAAAACAAAACTAACTCATGTATATGTGTGCATCAACTCAGCAACTATAATGGCAACAAAAGTCAAATATGAGGTAGAAACAAGCAACACATATATGTAGTCATTTTTAAAATAAACAAATTATTAGCGCTCATTTCTGATTTTTCATGCACTGTAAAATAACATTAATTCACAACAAACAACATGCATTACCTGGGCTCCATTTAGCTTTTAGCTAGTCCTGTTAAAAAAAAAAGTACACCTGTCAAATCTGTGGTTGTACATATTCAGCTGAACAACAACACACGGTATATTACACTGTGTGATTATTGATTCACCAAAACTAAGCCAAAAATGCAGCACCCCATGATTCAGGAGCACATAAAATCACTTTTAGCATCAATAACCTGAAGTAATCATTTTCTGGATGGCTCCATCAGTCTGTCACTGTGGAGGACTTTGACTGGATCGTTGCAACATCGTCATTCTTTTCTGTCATTCTGTTGTAGGTTTGCTGTTGTGCTTCGGGTCATTGTCGTGTTGTATGATCCAATTGTGGCCAAGCTTTAGCTGTCAGACAAAAGGTCTCACATTTGACTCTAGAAAACTTTGGTATACATGATTTGGAGTTCATGGTCGACTTAATAACCTCAAGGTGCCTCGGTCCTGTGGCAGCAAAACAAGCCTAAATCACCACCCCGCCACCACCGTGCTTAACAATTTGTATGAGGTGTTTGGTGTTCTCCGAACATGATGCTGTGTGGACTTCATGTGTAAACTACTGTTGACCAGTGTTGCTCACTGTTGATGACGGAAGCAGGAGAGAGTCACTAAAATCTGTTCAGGAGAGTTGGGAAGGGTCCCCTTATTTAAGCTGCATTTGAGTCCCTTCACACAAAAGTCATTCAATATACATTTAAGTCAAAGTCTATCATTAGCATTACAATTAAAAAGTTTAGACATCAGCACTTCTTTGCAATGCTTAGTTTGCTCATCCAATAGTCAACACCCTAATTATTAAGAATAAGCAGAAAGTCAATATAGATATTTATAAAAGTGCAGGTATGAGGGTCAAAAAGACTTCTGTTGCTACAGGGCACTGGCATGCACATAGCACTGCCCTCTACTGGAGGCTAATGCTAAATGTTCCCATGTAAAACCTATTTATAGCTTATTCCTTATGTAAAATCATGACGACTGAAGTAAATGGTAAATAATGGTGCTAAAGTTTTGTGTGAATTTTTAGTCATTATGATACATTTCAAAGGAATAGACTGTAAAAAAAACAACCAACCCAAAACACTAATGTACAGTGAGGTCATAGCCTCAGTGCTGCATATTTCATAAATAGGTCATTTCATAAGTGCCTAAATACAGAGGGAAGTTTATCCAGCCACAAGGCAAAACACATGAGCAATCTGTATGCAATGCATGACCCGCAGTGCCTGGGGCCAGGATCCTGACTGTCTGCTTGGACTCTGTCCGTAAACAAGATCTGATTTCTAAAATTGACGTATTTGAGGTAACATTCCCATGCCTTGATTCTGAACAGCAGTTCAGGGTTCCAGGCTTGGCAAATACAAGCAAGAAACACAGAGGAACACGAGTGGGAACATTAAAAAAAATTAATAAAATAAAAGATAAACTCTTGCCATCAAAACTAAACCCATTTTGTGAGCTCTTGCTCACAATACGTTGGAGGAGGATGAATTTATTGATATTAGACTATTAAACTTAATAGTAGGATATGGAGCCATCCTGTCCGCCCTGTACTTGTATTACTTTGGTCTTGGCTGGGTCGTTGCTATTGACCTTTGGATGAAAAATCTCACCAGTTGGGCTCATGTAAGTTTGTGCGTGTGTGTGTATAGCTGTTAGAGAGAAAGAAAAAAAGGGGAAATCCCTCATCACGTTCTGAGGATTACAGTCAGACTGAAAACGAGCCTCCCAGACAGCAGTGAAAGACAAGGATCAAGACCCAAGGTAGAAAAATAACAGAACTCTAGCTGCTCAGATAGATGTTACTGGCTGTTAAGACTGCGGCTGCTCGTGAAGCGGGACAGATCAAACTTTATTTGTAACTTAAGAAGGTGCTGTGAAACACTCTCACTGTCAGCACATTTTCCATGTTAGTACAGGGCGTTTTTCTTCCACCCTAGTGCAAGATTAATGATGGTAGCCTGCATTCAAATTGAAGTTCAGCCTCCTAAGAAATATTAGAGAGGAAATTGCAGTGATTCCCCAGTGCTTGTGGCTCATTTTCAACTGTGGCAGCGAAAGAGAGATGAGGTGTGATAAAACACCAGCTGGCTCCTACAGAAATGGTTTACAGAAACATCTCAATCAAAAATATTCACTACATTACCAGGTGCCGATCTAGCCAGGTTTACAGGAAGGTTCTGCTATTGAGGATGAAACCATTTGTAAAAATAGCATGAATCAAATCAATTATTAAGACAATTTAAACATCACATAGAATACAGTTTATAATGACGGCTAGGGATTTAGGACCTGATGCTGGCAAGAATTCATTTTGCTAAAGGTGTCTGAGGCAACATGAAAACCTCATGTCAGCTTTAATGCTCTGGATCTGTGGCTGACCAGCCTTCAGCCTTCCTTAGACTAGATTAGCTTTTTCCAACATTAATTCTATGGCTAGCAGTTTTCTCATGAGAATAATTTTTTAATATATTTAATACTGTACATTTAGTGGGAACAACTTCTAATCATCCTGCACCAGCTGACACTCAGATATACATCGATCAAGCATAAAATTATATCCAGCTGCCTAATATGGTGTTGGTCCCCCTTTTGCTGCCAGAACAGCCCTGACCCGCCGAGGTATGGACTCCACCTGAAGGTGTGCTGTGATATCTGCACCAAAATGTTAGCAATAGGTCCTTAAAGTCCTGTAAGTTGCAAGGTGGGGTCTCCATGGATCAGACTTGTTTGTCCCACACATCCCACAGATGCTCACTTGGATTGAGATCTGGGGAATGTGGAGGCCAGGTCAACATCTCAAATTCATTGTGCTCCTCAAACCATTCCCATTTCAGTTTTGCTTTGTGGCAGGGCACATTATTCTGTTGAAAGATGCCACAGGGAATACAGTTTCATGGAAACTATTTTCCCTTGAAACATGGTGTGCAACAGGGCTTAGTTACATGGTACGTATCAAAGTAACTTCCACATAATTGGCAGGACTCAAGGTCTCCCAGCAGAACATTCCCCAAAGCATCACACTGCCTCTGCCAGCTTGCCTTCTTCCCATAGTGCATCCTAGTGGCAGGTGAGTGACACATGCACCCGGCAGGTGACAGGTCTGCAGCTATGCAGCCTCATAGGCAAGAAAATTATGATTGTGATCCTTCTTCTAACCCATCAACTTTGAGAACAAAATGTTCACTAACAGGTGTCATGATGAAGAGACAATATTATGTATTTCACCAGCCAGTTGTCAGTAATATTAAACTGTCAGTAATGACTGACATGGCTAGCGTGTAACCCGGCCATGGGGGGTGTCCACAAGCAAGTGTTCTTTGAAGGGCATCTGGATTAGTCAAGATTTTGGATGATGGTGACCCCCTCCCCCGAAAAAAATAAATAAAAAATTGCTACATGCAGAGGGTTGGTCTGACAGAAAGGAATGGGATAGGGTGAGATGAAGGCAGATCATCTACAGTGGCAAACCCTAAAGGTGGGGGAGGAGGTTGAGAAGAAATAAGTCTAGTTTTATGAAAGTTCCACTTTATTTTTTTGGAAAAAAGCAAACCCATAATTAAAAAGACAAGCTTAAATATTATATTCTGAAACTTTAAAAAGAACCAGTCCTATCAGGGTAAAATACGCATAAATGTGCCAACAATAAGTAGGTAAAATGCTCATGCTGTTTTACAGGTGACATTATGTCAGTTTCTGAAGTTTTTAAATCTAAAAATCTGTCGGGGTAATGTCTGAAGGTGAACATCTCCCACTAGTTAAATTATCCCAAATTCAAAAGCACCAAGACAGAAATGGCTCTGAATCAGCACCTGCTGCACCTCACTTCTTATTGGCGATCCTCTTTGACCTCCTCGGACCTTCGCTTTGTGCCTCCTCTGCAACATCATCCGCAGCGGCAGCAGCTCTCCTCCTGCCACGAGAGGGCGCCTCCGCTTCCCCAGTTTTCACTTTACTTTGTTTTTTCTGTTGGGAAACTGTGGTCTGAGCGATTCCAGCAGGCTTTCGTCTTCTTCCTCTCACAGGCTGTACCGACTCTTGGGCATTTAAATCCTGCACTACAGCTTTCTCCTTATTCACTCTGGCTGCTTTAACTGTCTTTTTCTGTGGCTCTGCTGCAGCTCCAGACAGGTTTGGCTCCTCTTCTGCTAAGGTTTGCAGAGTGTTTGTGTTTCTAGTCCTTGTTGATTTACTTTTATTTGTTGTGTCTTGCAACTTTTCAGTAGATTTAACACTTTTTTTCCGTCCCTGTCTTTGAGGCGTCGCTTGGCTTTTAGTGGCCGAGTCATCTTTCATTTCTGGTTCTTCTGTGATGTTCACCTGCATTTCCAGAGATTTGCAGGTTTCCTTTGAAACCGTATAAATGGAAACATAGCAAACCTTCAGTTACTGTGTAGATACAGACACTAATGCTCAAGTCATTGTTCAACAAGATAAATGAAGGCGTATAATAATGGGATTAAATTAGGTCCTCACCTCTCGCTGTGTGAGTTCAGCTTTCAAGTCAGAGAACTGCCTCATCAACCCCTGTATCCTTAGCTGAAAAGGGATACAAATAGTCAATAACTGTACAATCTCAGGTTGGAGCCTCTTTTACAGAAGACCAAAGGTGTCAAGTTAACAATAAAAATCCCTTTTAATGAATCACAATTTTAAGAACTTTAATCAGTGGCATAAATTGTTTTAATTTTGAATTTGTTTATTATTCACATTCAGCCCTCCCTACTTTTACATATTTAAAGCATTATTGTCCAGAGAGATTAGCTAAGAGCCTCAGTTGTCAGTTTCCTGACAGGAGGCAGCCATTTCCATTACAGTCCTTGAATTGATCAAAAGTCAACCTGATGAAACACTTTGAACATAGCCAAGACAACTGGCTGGAGTTAGAACTGAGAATCGGAGTAGGCAAGAATGTGATTTTGAACCTGGCATGGTTGTAGGTGTCAGACTGGTCTTAGTATTTTAAAAACTGACAGTCTACTGGGATTTTCCCCACACAACCTTCTTTAGAGCTGCAGATCTGAAAATGAGAAAATATCCAGTGAGCAGCATTTGATGCCAGAGGTCAGAAGAGAATGGCCAAACTTCTTTAAGCTGATGGGAAGGCAACAGTAACTCAGATAACTATGCATTACAACCAAGGTATGCAGAAGAGCAATGTGAATGCACAACATATTGAACCTAGAAGCAGATGGGATACAGCACACCAGGTGCCACTCCTGTCAGCTAAGAACAGGAAAACTGAGGCTATAATTCACACAAGCTCACCAAAACTGGATAATAGACTGGAAAGACTGCCTGATTTGATGAGTCTTGAGTTCTACTGGGACATTCAGAGGGTAGGGTCAGAGTTTGGTGTAAGCAACATGAAAGCATGGATCCATCCCGCATTATACCAACAGTTCAGGCTGCTGGTGGTGTAATGGTGTGGGGGATATTTTCTTGGCACACTTTGGGGCCTTAATACCAACTGAGAATTATTTAAATGCCACAGCCTACCCAAGTACTGTTACTGACCATGTCCATTCTTATATGACCACAGTTTACCCATCTTCTGATGGCTGCTCCCAGCAGGATAACACACCATGTTACAAAGCTCAAATCATCTCAAACTGGTTTCTTGAACATAATAAGTTAACTATACTAAGATGACCTCCACAGTCACCAGATCTCAATCCTAGAGAGCACCTTTGGGATGTGGTGGAATGGGTCACATCACGCATGTTCAGCAACTCTGATAAAATCAGGTCAACATGGACCAAAATCTCTGAGCAATGTTTTCAGCACCATGTTAAACCTGTGCTATGAAGAATTAAAGCTGCCAAAAGGGATCCAAACTGGTACTAGCAAGGTGTACCCAATGATGTAGCCAGTAAGTGGATATTTTGCCCCTCCATACTCTCTTACCTGTTCATTGGCGATGTGCTTTTCCATCTGCCCTCTTTCTTCAGCCTCCTCCTTCCTTCTGTGATGTCAAAGAGATGAACAATGATGTGCATTTTTTCCCCTGAAGAAGTAAAGATTATGACAACAACAGAGCAACAATCCTGGCCCTGCATGACATTATCCAAGATAGACATTACTTGTTTGCCACCATCCTCTCTATTTGATAGAGCTCAACCCTCGTCTTATCCACGGCATCCTGGATGTCTTTCATCGTCACCATGGATAGAAGAGATTTTACATCCACATCGGTTAAGTCAGTCAGTGGGGATGTCATTTTGAGGACCACCTTTGCCCACTCGGTGACCTTTTCACAGGATGGGAACTGACAGAGGAAAAAGGGGGTGGGGGTGCATATTTTATCGTCAAAACACATTTCCAATGAAAGTTCAAAAGATTTAGGTTTTTGCTTTGAGAGAAAAAAAACCCCTGCAGGTTCAGGTTAGTATTTGATGTTGTGGATTCAATGTGCCTCTTAACTTTTGTTAAGAGCTTCCATGATTTTGAGGAATTTCCAGTGAATTTTATCTAACAGACTGCTGTAAATGCCAGAAGGAATCATTTCAAAGGATCCATCATTTTAAACTTCAGGTTTGTGCCATCTCTGACCTTGAACAAAAGACTTTTTGGGGGTTGGGTTGGGGAACAGTGCTATTTTAGGGGAAATATAAAATGCCAATAAAAATGCCTGTAACAGACTCCAGCTTAAACATTCACTGAGTTATTAGTACAATAAAAAAAGACAGATGCGCCCTAATGGCGGCTGTAGAGGCAAAGAAACGTCAAGGAGCTTTTAGAGGACAGAATTTTGTAGGCAAGGTTCTCACAGGATAGAAAGTCATGTTGAATAAGTTTTGCTGTCTATTGTGGGAAAATTTCCATGTTTATTGCATTTCAGAATACCTCACCCTCTTGAGCTCAGCCTCCGCTTTCTCCTTGGAAGCGCATGCCAGCTCTAAGGCCATTGTTTCCTTTTTTAACAGCTTCTGCACTTCTTCTAGTTCACCCTGAGGACCGACAGAATATCCAGCTGTATCAGCACACTGTGGTTTTAGCAGCACAGTTAAAATGTCACTATAAAGGCCTACCTGCAGTTTTTTAACAAGTTGCTCTTCTTTCATCTTTTTGATAAATTCCAAGTCGGCAGTAGTCAGCTGGTAGCCCCTTCATTCCTTTCAACATGGAATGGGGGTCATCTGATTTTGAAGGTTCTTCTGAGCAAATAAAGAAAAGAAGATCTTCACAAATGTTCGTGTGCAGCTTTTTTTAGAAAACTAAAATCCAGAGGATTTCAGTTTGCTGCTCAATAAATCAGAACTAACTTATGTTCTCTGCTTTTGACACAAATACCTGTTAAAATCCAAGAGGAGTTTTTAATATCTGAACGATTTTTGAAGCATTTAAAACTGTTGATCACCTGTATTTGTCTCAAGACCCCTTATCACAGGTGGCCTGTTTTGGTCACCTTCATCTCCATCTCTGATACCATCCTGCTCATGAAAGGGTAACAGATTTGTGCATGAAATACAGTCTGATTTTAAAAAAACAAAACAAAAAAAGTGAACTGACGGAAGTACCTGCATATTCTGCTGCGGTTCCTCACAGGAACCGGTGAAATCCAACTGTCTTGTTAGGTTTGTTAAGGGAGGAGTCCTGGGGAGCTGCCAACCTGACGGGATGCAATTCCCCAAACTGCAGCTCCGTCGCAGAATTTCAAAGTATGTGTCAGACATGTCTGTGTTTCTCCTTCAACATAACCTTAAAAAAGAGAGGAAAAAAAAAAAGTACTGAATGCCTGGCAGCAAAGGCCTACTGTAGCTGACAGGTGAAAGCAATAGACACTGCTGACACTAGCTGTGCTCCCCAAGTAGCGCCCACCTGTGGCCTTTATAGCAGGTAACCCCACCCAGCAGGTGAACCATGTGTAGCCTTTAAGACCTCAGTTAGCACTCAATCAAAACATTTAACATTAAACAAGTAAACACCATATTGGTCTCTGGAGATGCTTTGAGAAGTTCTAGAAACCTTTTGGCCAACCAACTCTACAGTCTAGACCTCCTTTGATAACCACTTCTTGTGACTGTATAGACCCATAACACTAATTAACTCACTAATCAGCAAATTAACTCAAAGTGTGTACAATAATCTCTCAAACATCCATAAAATAAATATGTCTGACTGGCTGGTAAAATGAATGAACAAGGCCTCTGAGGCCTGGGGCTATGATGCCATTGTAAATAACTGGCAGATGTTGCCACAAAAACATGTAACTATGTCCTAACACTATATGCCAGCCTCAGTACTATTACTTTATAAAACTGTGAAGAGCTCTGAAGGTGTTTTATCATTTTCTTAGGGCATGAGCTTCGCCTCTCTCCAGACCTTTTGTCCACTCCATAAGCCCACTGATGAAAGTAAAGATGGAAATGGTGCACAGTGTTGCACCACGACAGGTCCAGCTCTGCAGAGTTCTGCTGGTTTCCCTCCCTGCTGTGCTTAAATCATCACTGCATCATTGTTCTCAGCTGTGGCTCAGAGATGGCTGGTCTTTCCTTCTTCGCCAGTAGGTGGTGACAGATTCTTTTAGATTTGAAGCACAGGAACTAACATTTCATTTCATATTGGGCCAGAAAAGTGATTAAAATAAAAGATTTTGCCCTATTTTTTTCACCCCATTTAACCAGGTGAAGAACTTTTATTACTATTGCTGTACTGCAACCCCTGTTGTTAATTATGAACAATATGACAAATGCATTATTTGACTGGGGAATCTTTAAAAAAGTTTTTAAATCCACATGGACAATCGTGAACACTACCTCAGTGCATTTACAATAAGGGTAATTTTAGATTGCTTTATAACACTTGAATATTCTCATTTGCGTTATTTTGCCATGCAGCAGGAAAAGAGGAAACACACAGAGGAGGTTCATGATGTAGTGAAAGAGGACATGCAGAGGGTTGGCGTGACAGTGGAGGATGCTAGAGATAGGGTGAGGTGGAGGCAGATGATCTGCTGTGGTGACCTCTAAAGGGTGCAGCCAGAAGAAGAAGATGCTTTGACTTTATATGCTGCTTCTAACTAGGGATGCCCTGATCCATTTTTTTCCGGTTCTGAGTTGATACCGATACCTTGGCTGTGGGTATCGATCCAATACCAGTGTGAAATCCTCACTGTAAGAACAAAATCAAGCTCAACTTAAACAGCTTTCCTAACTTTGTAACATGAAATATACCAAATTAATACATTCAACTAAATTTGCTGGATTTTTGGTATTTATTAGTGGAATAATAAATGAAAACAGGCTCAGGACAAAAATAGGATAAATGCAATGAAAACAACAAATAATGTACCAGTGCTAATCATCTAATTTATTTGCACTACTCTTATTTTGGATCAAACTGAGAGGCACTGGGCTGCCGTCATCTACAGTCAGAGCAGTTTCTCTTTCCTCCTCACAGGTATGAAGCTGACAACAGCTGACAGCAGTTGTTGATAACATCGCTATGTGACCTTAGGTATAATAAGAGCTTATCAACATTTAGAGAAGGTATCTGACCAAACATAATGAGAGTAACAGTTAACAAGATATCTCAAGAAAATTTGTGATAATGATATCTATGATGATATAGAAAAAAAAATACTGAACAACGTTTTGTCGATGCTTGCAGGCCGCAGCGTTTGTAAGTGTAACGAGCTCCTGTCACTACCTGATCTGAAGTGTGAATCAATTGAAACAAGGTCCCAGCAGCAGCATTACAGTGGAATAGTAGTGACACAGCACAAGTTAAATGTAAGCACAAAATTACCCTAGTTAGTATTTTCTCTGCAAATCTTCATACCACAACTGCTTAACACCAGTTTAACAGTAACTACAGTAACTTAACCTTGTAACCCTTCATGAGCCAGCATTACTAGCTGTTAGCATCTCTTCCTTTGCAGCCTGGTTGTATTCGACTGTGTGTTTTTGACTCAAGTGGTGAAACACATTTATTGTTTCCACCCTTCGCAGCAACAGTTTTCTTCCATATTTTGCAAAGCACTGCGCTTTGTTGGAGGTTGTTGAATCAGCTCTAGTTGATCATCACCGGAGGCAGATAGTGGCTCTCGCTCTGACATGCCCGGGCTTGTCTCGTTGCATGCTCTACGGAACGTAAACATATGGCGTCATTATAGCAATGATATCACATATGACATTTTTTATATCATATAAAAAATGTATACCAGTACTATCACAGATATAGCGCAGGCCTAACGAATTGGACTACATATATATATATATATAGGCACTGATATCTGATCCAGCTTTTTGGGTCAGTATTGGACTGATATCTGATCCAAGTATCCCTACTGCTAACCTCATCTAATAGCAAATATAGCTACCAAACCTACTCATGGCTTTTACTTGTGCACGTTTGTCCTTTGTACTTGCTTATAGGATTTCTATTTATAATATTGTAGGGTCTTTACTTTTTAGTGTAAAGTGCTTTGAGATGATTACTTTAAATTTCATTTTTTCTGCATTCTTTTTGAATTGATTATCCAAGTCAGAAGGAATCAGGAAGACACATTTCTGGAATCCACCAGGACACAAATTTAAGCATGAAGTCATTGGAGTCTAAATAAAAAAGCTCTGGTTTTCTTGCTTAAGCTGACCTCACATATGATGAGTAAATTGTTTTAGGAAATGTTCAGTCCTGCTTTAACACACAGACATACAGGCAGGTGTACAGACAGACAGATGGACCGTGACACAAAATAGGCACAACCAAAACCCAGTCTATCTTTAAACTGAGCTGCCAGACCCACATGCTGAGAGGAGCTCCAGGAACTCAAGAGGAGAGGGCTGAGTCGTAAATACCTCTGTTTTTAAATGGCTCTCTCCCATAATGCCGAGCGAGAGAGGAAGGAGGATGGGGGTCAGAGAATGTATGTGTGTGTGTGTGTGTGTAGCTGTATGTGATAAACTGACTTGGCATAGCCAAGTGGAAAATATTTGCTTGGTTTTACATGGCAGCTAACAAATCATACCTCAATAAAAATCAAATTAAAAACTACTTTTCCCGTTTTCCTCATACCGATAATTCCTCTCTGGTGTAAGCAACTGTGTCTGCCACCTATCTGAACTTCAGCTGGCAGAAGGTGTTAAGCAGGGGGTTCAGTGCAGCTTTGCTAGTGTTAAATTGTTTTAACTGCAGTTTCTTTATAGATGAATGTAATATTTGTGCGTGATTTTACCAGCTTTTGAAGTTCAACTGAGAATTCTGCTTGTTTAATTCTGCCTGAAATAAGGACCCATTGTTTCAGAAATGGCCCTCCGGCAGACCAACAACCTGTCTGGGGTCTCCACCCTGCCTCTCGTCCTGTGACAGCTGGGATAGGCTCCAGCCCTGCAACCCTGAATTGGATAAGCAGAAGAAAATGGATAGATGTTTTTGAGATATGACCAAAAATGTGTAGCCAGAGACAAAGATGATGCCCACTGAAATATAAGTCCCACATTTTCCAACATATGGGCACAAGCAGAATCTAGTTGTATGCAAAGACTCTGATACGTCATTTAGAGCCTCACTCTTTCTCAAAGTACACACAGCACACATTTGTAAACTAGCACTTGTGTTGTGTAAAAGCTCTTTCGTGCCGTGGCAAATGTCCCAGAAAGGCCATTTACAACTGCTCTGACATATATTGTATTGACCAGGCTGAGCAGATAGCTCGTAAAGGGATTGATAACAGCACCCATGGTGGCTGTGGATGTGTGGCAGAGTGTGGATTGGATAGAGACAGGTGCCCCAACTTATCAAGAGACTAATGGAAAATGGGTTAGTGTCAATACTCTGAGAAAGATGGAAGACTTTAGTTGTTTACCCCCCTCCCCACAAATTGGATGAAATTTATATTTAAAGACAAACAAACAAAACCCTGAACGTTGGGGAACAGGTTTGGAACGTTGGAGAAAATCTTTGTGCATCTTGCAAAGTTGTTTGTATCAAGAGACAAAACATGGCAGATGGAGGCAAATGTCTGGTTGATGGTGAGAATATTTAGTAAAGATTCAGTTTTGCCATCATTTGCTTGGAAAAGGGATCAGGCTGTAAACATTAGTTGCTATTCACCTACTTTAGACAGAAGTTATTTAGTAGCAGGCACCCTGATCAAAGGTCAGGTAAAGCATTATAGACTGGAAATCATTATCGAGATGTTACTGAAACATTTCCTCCCATCTTTTCTTTGTAAACATTACACATTCTGGCTTAACATGTTAACACAACAAAGTCAGGAGAATGAGTTGCCAGATCAGGAAATTGAACCATCTGATAAGCACATGAATACACAATTAGATTATTATGTAACTTGGGGTTTATAAAAAAAAGTTCTATTCAAGCAACAATAAGCATGAGCCACGTGCATGGGCAGTTTCTGGCCTCAAATCTATTTGGAAACAGATTTTATTTATTTACTTTTTTAAACAAAAACTTGTATCAACTTTCCAGCAGATGGACAGCAGCAGCAGAAGACCACTCTTGTCAGCCAAGAACAGGAAACTACAATTAACACCAAAACTGGACACTAGCAGATTGGAAAAACATTGCAACATTCAGATGGTAGGGTCAGAATTTGGTATAAACATCATGAAAGCATGGATCATCCTGCCTTGTATCGTACCAACACTTTAGTCTTCTGTTGGTGGTGTAATGGTGTGAGGGATATTTCCTTGGCACACATTGGGCCCTTTGGTGCCAACTGAGCATCTTTTAAACACCACAGCATTGTTGCTGACCACGTCTATCCCTTTATGACCACAGTGCACTGATCTTCTGATGGCTGCTTCCAGCAGAATAGCACACCATGTCACAAAGCTCAGATCATCTCAAACTGTTTTCTTGAGCATGACAATGAGTTCACTGTACTCAAATGGCCTCCACAGTCACTAGATCGCAATCCAATAGAGCACTTTTGGGATGTGGTGGAAGAGGAGACTCACATCATGGATGTGCAGTCGATAAATCTGCAGCAGCTGTGTGATGGTATCATGTGAACATGGACCAAAATCTCTGAAGAATGTTTCCAGTGCCTTGTTGAAGGTGCTGGAAACACATTTATCTTGTCTAATCAATGACCATAAACAGACCTGATGACTGAATATGGTAGTGAGTGAGAGTAAAGTGACATGATACTCCTGAGCATGTGCAAATCCAGATCAGAAACACACACAGCCATGTGTGAGTGATGAGAGACGGCTAGTTGGAAGCTCCCAGGCCTGCTCTTTCTGTTGTGCCACCTTCAGAGCTGTCAGTGAGGTTAATTCTGTGATGTTTGTGATTAGTGACTGGTGTAAAGTTACAGCTTCCCAGGACCAGTCCAATAATTACGCTGCAAAATGTCTGGACTTAACGGTGCACCGGTCATTTGTTTATATGTCCTTTTCCACTGTTTGTGATTACATGTGACATTTCACCACACGTGCACACTGTTTCATTGCATACTTCACATACTTTTCAAAGGCTTGACAGAGCTGCCAAACAAAATTCAAAAGTATTAATATTTAGCATCCCAAAGCTGTAAACCTGATTGATCAGTGGATTCTCCTGTGCTAAATTACAGACTGTATAAAAAAGATGGACATAGTTACGGTAATGCGTCCTTGAAACTGGACGCCACTGGCAAAGCATGAGTTTGACTGACAAACTGAGTACATTGTATACTCATACAGTAGAGCCATGTTAATCACAAGGTAGATACCCTTAAAAGCATACCCTGCTTTGCCATCTATTTTACTCTAAATAGGACCAAAAATTACAAATGAATACCATATCCTATCAAATAAGATTTGAAACTAATGATCAAGACTATGAACAAATCAGGAAAATGTTTGCTGCAAAAATACTATGTTATGTCTGTCAAACTGTGTTATCTTTGGGATTTCTCACAGATTCAAGTAAAGAAATTGGATCTAATGATGTATTTTTGTGACAGGCTGGTTCTTTGCTAAGTTGTCTGTTATGTGTAGACACAACACTGGTTTATCCATTGAGTCAGTGTTAAGTGGCTTGAAAGAAAAATATGAAGAAATGAGTGGCTGATCAGGACTTTTGCACAGTACTATATGTAGGAAAAATCAATTGTACTTAAAATCCATATCATATCTACATTGTGCTGTACTTATGGCATATCTCAAAGAGACTGACAGCTGTGTGCCACTGAGTACCAAAAGCAAAGGTGTCAGAATAAAACCATTACAACTGCCTGCTGTTTAATCAGATATTGTTAGTGTTTAGATTTCAGATATACAGCCTGCAGAAATATGCTGCAGCTTTAGTTCTGTCTTTAAACTGTGGATTATAACAAGTTCGAGTCAGCCAACACCCGGGCTTATGTTGATCTTGCAAAATGTTTGTGTAGGTGTGCGCCCCATTTTTTAAAGCTCCAGTCAGAACAGCTGAGTCACCGACTGCAGGCTTAAAAAAAAAAAGGTTTTTAAGAAGATTCTCACATCGTTCTCTCCTTTCTGAATCAGTCTGGTAAACAAGTAATCAAAGACCTGAACAAACAACTCTCAGTACAGACTGTCAGGACACATGCACACTCACACACGGACACACACACCTGAGTAAATAGAGGTGAAAGAAAAGAGAGTCAGGCCGTAGATTTATGGCAGTATGTGAAGGAGAGGAACCACCGACAGCTGGAGGACTCTCAGTTTTGATGCAAACCAGGTCGTGCAGACACACATTAAAGAAAGACACATTCACAGGTCAGTCTTTGGACTGCCTTATCCTCCTCCAATAAAAGGCAGACTTTGAATAGAAAACTGACTCATTTCAGAGCAGTTTATTTTAGCCCTGCATGCCATTTAAAGCAGAACAATGCCCATAATTCTATTACCGCTCTGATGTATGTGACTCACCCGTCTGCAACACTCCTGCCTCAGACTGCATCAGAAACAGCCCAGGTTTTTTAACCCAGTGCAGGGGTTCGGCACTTAAAGTGTCAGGTATCTATTTTTGGTACAACCCCCACCAAGGTAAAAAAAAAAAAAAGAAAAAGAAAAAGAAAAGAAAGAAAACACAGGAAGGGGTTTTGCTAAAGAACAACTCCACCATTTTTTTAAACTTCAAACACAGAAATCTGCAGGTCTTTGTAACTCAAGAGGGAGCTGTGTGTGAACTATGTCAGGTGACATCACTGGAGTCAGACTTTTAGGTGGGAATATCTGCTAAAAGCAGATGAACAGAACTGCCTGAGCCAGGTTCGGTTTCATTTTAAACTTTGTGTGCATCACTTAGACAAGGACATGCATCACATACATTAGCTTGTCAGCTCTCCACAGCTTTGGTGCAATTTGTAGTTCATTTACGCCAACAAGAACTACTTAACAAAACACCTACATTTCCTTTTGACCCCCCGCCCCATTCTTTTCTCATAGATAGTCTCAGACTCCCAAAAGCTCAGTCTTCTGTCAAGAGCCATATGGCACCATCAGGGCTTCGTGTGCGCTTGCGTCCGAGTGCGTTTGTGTGCTGGAGAGAGAGAGAGCAGCCGTGGCTCAAGGTGTCAGCAGGGAGGGTGGTTTTAAATTTAACTGCAACAGGGCTCATATCTGCATGGCAGGTCCTGTCTCTCCCTTCTGCTCCCTCTCCTCACGCGCGCACGCACGCACGCACGCACGCACACACACACACACACACACACACACACACTCACAAACATACACACAAACACACACACACACAGTCTGCCTTCACAGTCACCAGCCACAGACATCATCATCATCATCACACACACACACACAGCAGCAGCAGCAGCAGCGGCAGCAGCAGCTCCCTGTCAGGGACACGCTCCTCTTCCTCCTCTTCTTCTCTCTCTCACTCATCAGACCACCTGCATTGGGACCCAGAGGCCAGTTGAGGACGCAGCAGCGGAGGAGAAAGAAGGGACGGAGAGCAGAGCAAACATTTACAGTGAGGATAACACTTCATCCAAGCTGGCAGGCTGAAGGCACAGCCAGTGGCACTGCAGAGGCACAACAGCACCGTGGGCTAAAGATTTGCTGGGAGAGGTAAGGCTGGAGCTTGGCTTGAAGACAGTGTGTGTGTGTGTGTGTGTGTGTGTGTGTGTGTGTGTGTGTGGTTCAGAGGATGTGTGTATACAGGGACACAAATACAAAAGGCTGTGAGCCTGTGTGATTGTGCATGGATCTCATGTATACATACATACATGTACGTATAAAAACATCACTGAGTGACATGTGTAATATATTTGGATCATTTCTTCATTTTTTAAAGTCACTGTTTAAGTCACTGGCATTTTCAATGTTAAATTAAAAAATCTGGATTTTATTTTTTAAATTATGACTTTATGGCTTACTTATAGTTTGCATCTCTGCAAAGCCTTTTGCGCATTCAGTGGATTTTCAGAACAACCACTTGAGCAGGACATAATCTGCACTGTGGCAGCTTTTCTGGAAGGCTGTTACTAATTGAACAGATATAGAGATTAGAGGCCAGAGGAAACCTGTGGCCCTTATGGGGGGGTCATGGTGCACTCATGCCGATCTTAGTTTAATGTAATTATTTTAAATTTGCTCAAATTCGATTTATTTATTTGGCCAAGAGAGAAAAGATCTCACACATTTGATTCTGATTGCAATGGCACAAATTTTAATGAATGCACACTTTTGTTTTGTTTCCTTGGAGTGAATCACCATTACAGCTGAATCTGCTGACGAGGGCAAGATATGAGATCGCCCTGGCAGTGGTGGCATACCTCGTGATCAATTTGCCCACCACATCAAAGCTCGCGGTGATAATTCATCCGCTCCTGTGCAGCGACTCTGGCTCGAGCGGACGTCGGTGTTACACGGCGGGGTTGTATTAGTTGCAGCCGGGGAATTTCCAAAGGGCAGTGTGTCCATGAGAACCCACAGCAGTGTCATACAGTATCTGAGAAAGGGGAGGGAGGCAGTGAGGAGGTCAAGTTACCAAGCCTGGACTCAGGCCTCAGAAAAGAAAGAAGTGGGAGAGAGAGCGATGGTGGGCCAATGAAGCATTATTTTTATTATGAAACTCTCTCTCACACACACACTAAATTATTTTCTACTTTGGCTTAAAAATGGCAAAGTGATCATCGCTTGTTCAGATTGGGGGGGGGGCTGTGCTGGCATCAAAGTTTGATGATGTGTTGGTATGTGGTGGTCAGCACAGTAAGAGAGAGATGTTACTAATAAAAGGATTAGCATAACCTTTAAAGATCATCACACAACATTTTGGTTTGTGGTTACTTACAGGATGTGAATGAAGATAGCTCATGGCTGATATTTATAGGTGGGATTTTGGGCTCTTTCTTGAGCTCCAGAAACAGTTGGCCATTTCCAGCCCTTTTTTTCCCCCTGACATTTAGCAATACGCTGAGAACCAAGTACAGGACATAACACTACGTATTGCTGGGGGTTATTTGTAACCCAAACCCTAAATATAGGGTTAGGGTTACATATAACACTAACCCTAAATGTAGGTTAGGATTAGGGTTAGGGTTACATATAACCCTAACCGTAAATGTAAGTTAGGATTAGGGTTAGGGGTAAGATATAACCCTAACCGTAAATGTAGGTTAGGATTAGGGTTAGGGTTACATATAACCCTAACCCTAAATAAAGGTAAGGATTAGGGTTACATATAATCCTAAACCTAAATATAGGTTAAGATTAGGCTTAGGGTTAGTGTTGCATATAACCCCAACCCTAAATGTAGGTTAAGGTTACATATAACCCTAACCGTAGATATAGGTTAGGGTTAGGGTTAGGGTTACATATAACACGAACCCTAAATGTAGATTAGGGTTAGGGTTACATATAACCCTAACCGTAAATGTAAGTTAGGATTAGGGTTAGGGTTAGATATAACCCTAACCGTAAATGTAGGTTAGGATTAGGGTTAGGGTTACATATAACCCTAACCCTAAATAAAGGTAAGGATTAGGGTTACATATAACCCTAAACCTAAATATAGGTTAAGATTAGGCTTAGGGTTAGGGTTACATATAACCCCAACCCTAAATGTAGGTTAAGGTTACATATAACCCTAACAGTAGATATAGGTTAGGGTTAGGGTTAGGGTTACATATAACACGAACCCTAAATGTAGATTAGGGTTAGGGTTACATATAACCCTGACCATAAATGTAGGTTAGTATTAGGGTTAGGGTTACATATAACCCTGACCCTAAATATAGCTTAGGATTAGGGTTACATATAACCCCAACCCTAAATGTAGGTTAGGATTAGGGTTAGGCTTAGATATAATCCTAACTGTAAATGTAGGTTAGGATTAGGATTAAGGTTACATGTAACCCTAACCGTAAATGTAAATTAGGATTAGGGTAAGGGTTACATATAGCTCTAACCCTAAATGTAGGTTAGGATTAGGGTTAGGGTTATATGTAACCCTAACCGTAAATGTAGGTTAGGATTTGGGTTAGGGTTACATATAGCTCTAACCCTACATATAGGTTAGGATTAGGGTTACATATAACCCTAACCCTAAATATAGGTTAGGGTTAGGGTTAGGGTTATATGTAACCCTAACCCTAAATATAAGTTAGGATTAGGGTTACATATGACCCTAACCCTAAATGTAGGTTAGGATTAGGGTTAGGGTTACATATAACCCCAACCCTAAATATAGGTTAGGATTAGGGTTACATGTAACCCTAACCCTAAAAGTAGGTTAGGATTAGGGTTAGGGTTAAATATAAGGGTAGGGTTAGGGTTAGGGTAGGGTTAGGATTAGGGTTAATGTTACATATAACCCTAACCCTAAATGTATTTTAGGATTAGGGTTAGGGTTACATATAACCCTGACCCTAAATATAGCTTAGGATTAGGGTTACATGTAACCGTAACCGTAAATATAGGTTAGGGTTACGGTTAGGGTAATATGTAACACAAACCCTAAATATAGGTTAGGATTAGGGTTAGACTTACATGTAACCCTAACCCTGAGTATAGGTTAGGATTAGGTTTAGGGTTACTTATAACCCTAACCCTAAATGTAGGTTAGGATTAGGGTTAGGGTTACATATAGCTCTAATCCTAAATATAGGTTAGGATAAGGGTTAGGGTTACATATTTAACCCTAACCGTAAATGTAGGTTAGGATTAGGGTTACATATAACCCTAACCCTAAATGTAGGTTAGGATTAGGGTTAGGGTTACATATAACCCAACCCTAAATATAGTTTAGGATTAGGGTTACATGTAACCCTGACCCTAAAAGTAGGTTAGGATTAGGGTTAGGGTTACATATAACCCTAACCCTAAATATAGGTTAGGGTTAGGGTTACATATAACACTGAACCCTAAATGCAGGTTAGGATTAGGGTTAGGGTTACATATAGCTCTTACCCTAAATGTAGGTTAGGATTAGGGTTAGGGTTACATAAAACTCTAACTCTAAATGTAGGTTAGGATTAGGGTTAGATTTACATGTAACCCTATCCCTGAGTATAGGTTAGGATTAGGATTAGGTTTATATCTAACCCTAACCCTAAATATAGATTTAGGGTTACATATAACCCGAACCCTAAATGTAGGTTAGGGTTAAGGTAAGGGTTACAGTTACATATAACCCGATCCCTAAATGCAGGTTACGATTAGGGTTAGGGTTACATAAAGCTCCAAACCTAAATGTAGGTTTAGGATTAGGGTTAGGGTTACATATAGCCCTAACCCTAAATGTAGGTTAGGATTAGGGTTAGGGTTACATATAGCCCTAACCCTAAATGTAGGTTAGGATTAGGGTTAGGGTTACATATAACCCGAACCCTAAATACAGGTTACGATTAGGGTTAGGGTTACATATAGCTCTAACCGTAAATGTAGGTTAGGATTAGGGTTATGGTTACATATAACCCTAACCCTGTATTTAGGGTTTGGGTTATATGTATCCCTAACGCCTAAATATAGGTTAGGACTAGGGGTACATATAACCCTAACCCTAAATTTAGGTTAGGATTAGGGTTAGGGTTACATATAACCCTAACCGTAAATGTAGGTTAGGATTAGGGTTAGGGTTATTTGTAACCCAAACCCTAAATATAGGGTTAGGGTTACATATAACACTAACCCTAAATGTAGGTTAGGATTAGGGTTAGGGTTACATATAACCCTAACCGTAAATGTAA